>SDVV010002844.1:0-22257 GCA_016164225.1 Gammarus roeselii
CCAACGATTCGCTGTAAGCTGCAATGATATGGTCTAATCCAACGATTCGCTGCAAGCTGCAATGATATGGTCTAATCCAACGATTCGCTGTAAGCTGCAATGATATGGTCTAATCCAACGATTTGCTGTAAGCTGCAATGATATGGTCTAATCCAACGATTCGCTGTAAACTGCAATGATATGGTCTAATCCAACGATTCACTGCAAGCTGCAATGATATGGTCTAATCCAACGATTCGCTGTAAGTTACAATGATATGGTCTAATCCAACGATTCGCTGTAAGCTGCAATGATATGGTCTAATCCAACGATTCGCTGTGCGCTGCAATGATATGGTCTAATCCAACGATTCGCTGTAAACTGCAATGATATGGTCTAATCCAACGATTCGCTGTAAGCTGCAATGATATGGTCTAATCCAACGATTCGCTGTAAGCTGTAATGATATGGTCTAATCCAACGATTCGCTGTAAGCTGCAACGATATGGTCTAATCCAACGATTCGCTGTAAGCTGCAGTGATATGGTCTAATCAAACGATTCGTTGTAAGCTGCAATGATGTGGTCTAATCCAACGATTCGCTGAAAGCTGCAATGATGTGGTCTAATGCAGCGATTCAATTGTAAGTTATAATGAGATTGTCTAATAAAACGACTCAGACATCAGTTACAATGAATCCATCTGTTTTTTTTTGTTGTTGGCTAGCGAGTTAGACGAAATAAAAACGAATGTAATATAAATACACAGGCACCCGAACGAACGATGTAATCAAGTAGCTTTGTATTTCAACAACTCTACACGGCGAAGGGTTCGCGAATGTGCTCGATCGCCCCATGGAACTGTCCTGCGCAATGTAGCAAATCGCATAATGATCTCTCTATAAGTAATCGATAAAAGGTTTAAAAATTGGACGAGTTTTTTCGATTCATCTTATCGAGTGTATTCGGGATTTTTTTATAGCCTTTTATAATGTAGGCAACGGAATTTTAATGAAAAACTTGTAAGTTTATGAGTGAATTATATTTACACAATATTATCAGAACGTAGTAATAAATTGAAACAGAGGCACGAGTGGGAGTGAGTACACCGGAGTCAACCTTGCGGGGTCTAGCTCACATGAATACTGACTGGCTTTCCAAGTCCACGTCCTTGCAGCTGGTACATACACATTCACACCTACACATAATGTAGACACATGTGTACTTTTGAACCCAGGGCGCTTCCGGGTGGTCCTGTTTGGGTCGACATTCAATCAATTTGAATTGTTCACAGCAACATCTTCGGATTTTATCATGCCACTTATTTATTGCGAAATAACACCAGGGAAATTATTAGGGTGCTTACCACTGGCCGGGGTCGTCTTGATAATAATTACCTTATCGTGTTATACTACCAGAGCGAAGGGACTTCATTTGCTATCTCATGACTAATCCTGACGGCTTTGATAGCACCTAGCTTTGATGGATAGCATAGAATATTAAGCCTACCGACCTTACATACTACAAGGACGGACATCCTACTGAAGCCTGTACTTGGATACTGTATAATAGGTGTTCGATCCTACTGGCATGGGCATGACAGCATTGTGTGGGAACGAATAATTGTTCTTCTGTCTGTGCGTTCTTTTAGGTCGCGGTAACGCTAGAATCCAATTGAAATCTTGTAGTACATACAAAAGTACGATTAAGTATATCATTCGATTACGTTTAAAAAAAAAGCTCTGCTATACCACGATGGTTTTCTACTTCTTCATAATAGTTCATGCCACTCTATGTTTATTAATGCAAAAGTGCTTATCCAGACGTAAATATGGAATTAATAAATAAAATTACCCGGCTCCATTCACAGCGTTAGGTGAATAACGAGTCATCCCCTCTGGTGGTATTGGCCTTATTCAAGGACGAGTAAGGAGGCGTCTTTCGCCATAAGTATGGGTATTTATGTGATGTTGTATCATTATTTTGCGATGCGTACATTTATTGGATATTTCTTATCGACCTCCCCAGCTTGGGTGACGTCACCGGAAGAAGTCTTGATCTACTCTGCCATGCCCAACAGATGAAGACGAAGGTCGGCAGGCAATTTAAACCGAGAAAGTCTTGTCCGAGGAAACCAACACCCATTTCTTCCAAAATAAATATTACAAAAATTATGTGCATTAATTGTGCGTAAAGTTTTATAATTCATTTACCAGAGAATTCATGAGATAACTCACAAAGGCTTCACTGAGAGGCTGGCAAAGGTAGCCACATCTGTTGAAGATATCAGTCATTGTTCCTGCAAGTGAAAGATAAGCGGCTCTTGCGTCACTGCCCGGCATCGCGTGATGCTTAATTTTGTCATCATTACTTGCAGCACGCGCATTTTTCGGTCAAAATACGAATAATGAAATATAACAAAATAGTTTTTGATGGGTGTCGGCAGTCTCTAGTGCTGTAAAAAATCCGACCATTTATGAGTACTAGACTGGATTGCATTATCGATACATTATGAAACACTAAGCTGACGACAGCTAGTGCATCAACACGACAGACTGTGCGCTTTACATGTTTGGAGTCCGTGAATGATGCACGAACAGCAAGCATGACTCATCGTCATGTGTGGGTCCCAGTCAAGCAAGCGCGTGAGTGACGCGTGCTTCCAGATCTCTAATTGTTACTCAAGTGGGAACAGGCTTTGTAAAGTTATAATACTGTTTAATAATAAATAATGCAGGTACATATTTTATTTTATGGTATACGACAATTACATTGAATAATATCGCAGAATAATATCGGGTGACAAGCTTAACAAGATAGTACCATTGGCGCCAGTGCCTGTGCTCGGCTGCACGTGACCAATGTCGTTCGATCTACCCCGAGCTCGAGAGATTGTGTGTTCTTCCAATTGGTAGACGTTTGATCTGCCTCGCGCCTGAGAGGTTGTTCCATCCAAGTGAAAGGTGCTCGATCTTTTTCGCTCCCGAGAGCAGGTTGCATTCAGAATTCCATTAGAACTCATTACTCGAGTCACAAGGGTGTGTGCTGTTTTCCCCAGCCAGATTTAATTCAACTCATAAGTCGATTTATAAGGCTGTGTGCCGTTTGCTCCACCTTGATATCATTAGAACTCGCAGCTCGGGTCATAAGGCTGTGTGCTATTTACCCTAACATGATTTCATTAGACTCATAACTCAAGTCTTAAGGCTGTGTGCTGTTTACCCTACCATGATTTCATTAGACTCATAACTCAAGTCATAAGGCTGTGTGCTGTTTACCCTACCATGATTTCATTAGACACATAACTCAAGTCATAAGGCTGTGTGCTGTTTACCCTACCGTGACTTCATTAGACTCATAACTCAAGTCATGAGGCTGTGTGCCGTTTTCCCCATCTTGATTTCCCTCGTCTCATCAACACATGATATTGAGAATGAGCAAATATTTCCCCACAAACATTGAAGGTCAGTAAACTGCCACGGGTGCAGCCACGTATTCTGCCTACTCACTTGTTTTTGCAAGGGTCTGAGATTATGACTAACAATTTCCTTCTAAGTCAGAACAAAAAAGAGAGGCAATCAGAACTGTTACCCTGCTGCCATCAGCTCACTTCATTATATAACAGCTGAGTCCTGCACTAGATCCCTCACCCCATAGTGGCATAGTGCTTCTTTATCTCACCTTTGGTTAGAAACGATATTCATTGATGTTCAGGTTTGACGATGAAAAGTGAGTGTCTGTATACAGATTGCAAGGAAAGAAAATTAACAGTGAGTGGTCATAAAAAATACTAGTCTTACACAAATAAGTGGTTTATTAGATAAAGTTTGAACAAAAGTACAGATTCTGAATATATGTTGCAAAATCCCGCTGCTTTGAACAGTTCAAAGACAGAATCTCTTATCCAAACTATAATCCTGTTTCCATACCTTGAAAAACACGTGTCGGCTACGACAATGTTCAAGGACGCTTGTCCGATATGATCCAGATACCTTATTGAGCAGCCTGTTACGTTGTTATTCCCGCCCCATCCTCTTCCACTGTTAGCCCTGCTGCACTGCAAGACCGAACCGGCTCGCTCAGGTGCCGGGTGTGTCCGTCGATCAAGAACAACCAGCTCTCTACGTGCAGTGACTGTTCTGTTGCTGATTTTGGACTTATTGCTTCTCTTTGGTGTGACGCAAGCAGAGGCGCAAGAGTCAGCGCCCCAATCCCTCCTCCCTCGTTTGGAACTAATATATGTTTATAAGGGTAATTCAGTTTACTCAAGCGCGCAAATAAGAGACGAATCCATCGACTTGGTGTGTGTACCCGTAGCGAATACACACACGAAGTCGATGATGTGTGTACCCCGCCTCTGAACATCATTAAACAAAATCAGATGTTTTTTATGTGTGGCAAAGAGAAGGTATTCAAGTGCATCGTCAAGGTATGCACGACAGGGATTTTATTTATATCATTAGTATGACAGTTATTACAAATTAATGGCTAAGGCATAGTCACCAATCACTCTGTGGTGATGCACAGATGTGATTGACAGTCTCGTCACTGATGAATCGTTCTTCGACCCCCCCTCCTCCCCTCAGGAGGTAACGGAAGGTGAACCCACCTAGCAATGACAAAGAGTAAGAGGGCCAGCTCTAGCACTTTAATTCCGGTGGTTTCTAGAACTAGCCTGACTGGGTGCGTCATAGTGTGTTCTTCTGGCACATTACATAACCACGTACACACGAGGATGAGGACATCCCGTCCATGTGTTCGTTAGTTCGCTCGTATACGACTGGCAACACATTTGCGAAATCTCTCCCCTCTGAGTTCTCAGTAAACCGAGTCTGTGGTGACTTTCCAACTTCGACAAAACACTGAGCTCATCATGTGTATCAGTTATGATTTTAATCATAGTAAAAATATAAGCTAACATTTGAGCCGGAAATGCTATAGAAGTTCCGTATTGCATTCAACGTTTTCTTGATTGTATCGCTACAAAAGGTGTGAAGGAAACGCACATGTATGTTGGATTACCACACAAAAGACGGGCCTTACGTCATCACTGAAGCTGGGCGGAGCTTCAGCTATGACGTTCAACAGTGTGCTGTGTGGTCATGTGCTGATTGGCTCTGGCAACAAGCCCTACTAGTGCCCGAATTGCATCATTGACTAGCATAAATTCAATACAATTAGATGTCCTTAAACTATATATTCCACATTAAATTGTATCAACTTCAAGCGTGACAAATACAATAAATGAATGAGTAAGGTTCTAATTAAATTATCCAACAAAGCTCTGTAAACAAACGATTTTTATCTTGTAGTTACATTTTCTTGCAGCCTTGTACGTCTGTCATTGGTGTGCGAGACGATGCCAGAGGCCAAACGCTCAGCCTGGTTATTCAGTTCCACGCCGTCGTTAAGTGTGGATGTGCGAAGTGCTGCTCCGTGTTGTGTCTTTCTCGAGTGCCACTGAGTCTTGCAACGACAAAACTGAGATAACTTGCCAACCTAATCTGAGAGAACAAACAACCTGTTTACTCAAGCATCTCGCTACATGTATTTTAAAGTACAGGACATCCTCTGAAACATAATCTTGGATAGTACATTTAGGAAAGTTTTCCTTGATTTACATCAGCCATTTCTTGCTCTGGTGAGTGGCGTTTCATATATGTTCATAACTCTTGTACACTGATATGTCAATTTTACCAAAATAGCACCACATGTACCTCCATTCATGAAGCAAGTGACACGTAAAAGTTACTAGCATTGTTCACATATTTATCGATCAGCAAAATTTCTATTTAATGGTTGGAAATTACTGGGTTCAACCTTCTAGATTCACGAAGTACGCGATATTTTCAGCGTACAATTATTCATAAACTCTTATTTTATCTATCTTTCTTGCGAACAGTTATTCACTTCATCCACTAGTTTCCTTTAAAACTAATATTTTATAGAAGTAAGGTAGATCTTCTGCATGCGCATGTTATTGAACAATCCTAGTTGTTTCGGTATTTCTTGACGAGTTACCATTGTTTCTATTTTAATATCATTTTGGTCAGTATTATCTTCAGTATTATTGTTTTATCACGCTTTGTATAATGCAGTCCAATGAATGCAAGTAATTCCTGACAAACGTTCAAAATTCGAGATCGTACAGTGCCCCACGGGAAGCATTATATGGCTTGCACTTTAGACAAGTTATCACAGTGACCTTATTTCCTGGCGTCTGCGGTAAGTTTTATTGAACACAAAGGTGTCATCGAGATCAATAGTATCGATTAGGTTCACGGCGCATTATTTCAGCATTTAAGAATAAGTAGTGCTTCTCATGCATGGTCAAATTTGAATGCAACTGCCTGGCCTATCTGCGTGCTGCATTGCTGCAGTCGAAACTTCAACAATTTTAATATTGTTCATTCTTGCTGCTGCGAAGATGATATCAAGTCTGTTACATCAGCCAGATTTCCTACGTCAAATAGAAAACTTCCCAACGATACTTCAAAGCACGATGCATTGACTGAGCTTATTGCTTCGTAGAGTCCGTAGCCTGCTACAGCGCTAGCTGGTTCTGTCAACGATACTTCAAAGCACGATGCATTGACAGAGCTTTTTGCTTCGTAGAGTACGTAGCCTGCTGCAGCGCCAGCTGGTTCTGTCAACGATACTTTAAAGCACGATGCATTGACTGAGCTTCTTGCTTCGTAGAGTCCGTAGCCTGCTGCAGCGCCAGCTGGTTCTGTCAACGATACTTTAAAGCACGATGCATTGACTGAGCTTCTTGCTTTGTCGACTCTGTTGCCTGCTGCAGCGCTAGCTGGTTCTGTCAACGATACTTCAAAGCACGATGCATTGACTGAGCTTCTTGCTTCGTAGAGTACGTAGCCTGCTGCAGCGCCAGCTGGTTCTGGCAACGATACTTTAAAGCACGATGCATTGACTGAGCTTCTTGCTTTGTCGAGTCTGTAGCCTGCTGCAGCGCCAGCTGGTTCTGTCAACGATACTTCAAAGCACGTTGTATTGACTGAGCTTCTTGCTTCGTCGAGTCCGTAGCCTGCTGCAGCGCCAGCTGGTTCTGTCAACGATACTTCAAAGCGCGATGCATTGACTGCTTCTTGCTTCGTAGAGTCCGTAGCCTGCTGCAGCGCCAGCTGGTTCTGTGTAGCAGGTGAGCACAATGGGCGTATCCACCAGGAGTGTACCCCCTCCTCCCTCCCTCTCTCGAGCATCGAAAATTTGAAGGAATGCACAGGGATGGTATAAGGAGTCGGTTTTTTACAACATTAAATAATAGATAAAAAATCCTCCCCCCACACATTTCGGGGTAATTCTATTGACGCGTCTCGGGTAGAATGAGAGTTTCGGAAGCAGGTTTGTTCGTGTGGTGGGGGCGGGGGAAAGGGTGTGCCTTCCTCTATTGCAACCCTCCCCCACCTTTTCCTTTTGACCTTTTCCATTGCTCAACATCAAGAGGTGAGGTTCCATTGCTCAGCATCAAGAGGGGAGGGCTGCACTTGTTGTTATGGGTCCTCCGAATTTGTTTCAAGACACACAAGAACTCCACCGTCACTGCAGCTAAGCTGTCGCCATGCAGTTCGTCACTATTAATGCGTTCAATGCGACATAACACCGTCTGGGTCAACTGTCGCTGGTGCAAATAACTGCACCACTAAACCGATATAACACAGCCTCAAGTGGCATCCATATTTTTTTGACAAATTGTTGCTTACAAATGTCCCATGGTTTCAGTTGCCATCGGCTTCTTTACCCTCATGGTATTCTCTACACCCGCGGGCAGCTGGTGTACGTCGAGTGACGTGATCAGTGTATCATCAAAGCTAAGGTCAAACGTCTCGCGTGTTTGACGAGCACACCTAATCGTCGAGGTATTGCTCTTAAAATAAAGTCCACGACATCAGACATATTTTTTTACCTGGAAATGGAAAAAGTAATGTCCTTTGATTGATCGATTGAAAGTTCGAGTGGCATCAAATCATAAGAATCTGTCACGACACACAATTCATCAGATGACGCGGTGGAGGCTGCAGCTAAAATCGAGCTTCTACAATCACTGTGTGTGCCTGTGCCATTACTCGTGGACCTTATCCAGTTTATATAACAATCAGGGCAAGACGATCATTGTGTATTTCAGACGGCCGTCTGTAATGGATAGCTGAGCCATGGCATCGTTGACACCGTGCCTTGCAAACTATGTCGCCAAGGCCTAGACTTGCTGCTCTCGATAATATTGAACAAACCACAAGTCGGGTCTCTTCGGGACTCCCGAATCGACGAGTCGTCACTTGCTGGTTCCATTCTTCTCTAGTGGCAATCTTATTCTCTATCTTCCTTAGGGCCAATCCTCATCCTATTAACATTTCAGGCTTCAGTCATGCAAACCCTTAATACTACGGACAATCTCTCTATGCGTTCATGTTTTTCTTTGGACGATGCCTCCACGGACATGCACTCCTATCCTCCCCAAAGACGACCTCCCCAGGCCCCAGCCCTCCGTGCAATGTCCTCTACGGTAAGCAGTCAGTCTAGCGTGGCTTCTTCCTTCCGTTATTTAAGAGGTTGGCGGTAAGGAGCTGGGGTGGGAATGTTGTTCAGTGCGCCGTGCAACCCCCCTTTGGCTAGTCACGGACTGACTCCGCAGCGCCGAGGCAGGAAATGCTGACCTAGGTTGTAAAATCTCACCACTCGACTCGTCTCAAGAATTGTCGATTATAATAACAAAGCAGTTTTTACACTGGGAATGGAAATTTACAAATGAAGCTGAAAAAAACTAAAGCTAGGCATTCATTACATTACTAAAATAATTCCCTTATGAAGTTGTTGGGCAACCTTTGCCTGCAAGTGAATATTCGTGTATTCTTTTCTATTCCACAGTGTTGTTATTCTCATTAAGAGTATTTTGGGTAAAATACAACCTAATGCTAGATGCAGAAGTGCACGTTAGTGTGTGCCAGAGCCAGCGGAGCTTCACCCTTCTTGACAAGAAAAGTGACGGCTGCAGTTTCAGTCTATCTCGTGATGTTGTAGTGTGAGGTTGTGTGCATCAGCCACTCATCGCGATCAGTTGCTTTCACCAAACGCTGTCGCGTCTCTGGATGACTGCTTCACAGAATCTGTATCAGTTGAGAGAAAATGATATTCCTGTTCATGTGTGTTTAAGAATAGTTCGATCATGGTAATTTGTACGTGAAGTGTTTGTTAAATCAGGAAATTGTCTATAACAAAGATAAATCATAGTCCAACAACATTGGATTTATCCTTTGTGTGTTTGCGCTATTGATGGTGACTTAACATTTTCCGAGTGTCTGATATCCACTATTTTTAAGACGATCAGGCAAGCAGATAACATCTTATCTTTGGAATCATCATTCAGAACTTCTTCTGCCGTAATTCATTACAAGACATAAAAACAAGGCGACATCTTTAAATTGAATGACTACACCCGACAAAAGTTTTGAAGCCTGCTCTCCGCTGCTGCAGCACCTCCGCCGCTCGTCCTGCACAAGAGACCTTGACTTTGATTTCACTGCACAGCGGTGCCGTCGACCTTGCTGGAAGTTGCCAGGCTCTGCCCTATTGCAAAACAAGGCTGGCACAGGCGGGAACAACAACCGTGACCTTAGCAGGATTAGTTTACTGCTGCCCACAGTCAACGCTGAGCGCTGGCTGTTCAGGTACTTGTCACAACCCTGATGGTCATTGTTGCGATCGTCGTTTTTTAACGTTGCATAGAGGTTACTGCAGAAATCACGCACAGACGATCTCGTTTTGTCATGAAAAAAGTAACGCTCAAGCACCCCACCCCCATTGTGCCCGACGAACCCGAGAGATTCGAAACCTTTACTAGGAGGGCCAGAGATACCACCCACCCCACCCCGTTAGCCAACCTCTAGGTAGAGGTCTTGGTGGCTCGTCAGTCGCGCGTGGTCTTCCAAGCAGTGCACACCTACCTCCTGCTCTGAGACGGCAGTGCAGCGTGACTTGAACATTCCCTGTGCTTGCTGTTCGCCCTCTTTCTGGTGTAGTGAACTTCCTTCCGTACTCATGAATGAAAACAACGGATAGCGTTATGATTGATTATTCCAACACAGCAGACTGAAATCATATTCAAGTACACTTACTGTTTAAAAATCATTTCTGTAATGTTAATGAAACGGTACCGTTCTCATTGAAGACTTCGAATCGGAAGTTGGCTCTCGATCTTGCACCGAAGTTGGCCACTGGTTGTCGTGATTTGGAAATAAATATTTCCCTGTTTAGCTAACCCATTCGCAATGCCACAGATAGCTGAAAGGTGACCTTCATTCCATATGGACACTTAATTCTAGCTTGCTTCTTTCATTTGACGTCATCTTTTTGAAGCGTAGTTTGTGTTGGCGCATGACATCTGCATTACTCGTATTATTATCATCTGCATCATTATTTGGAAACCAAGTGGATTTTTTGATGAATGCTCCACTGTACATCCGTTTTGAATTTTTCACTCACCGACACTAGCCTCCACACTCCTAACCGTCCTCCTTCGCTAAGATGACTGCCGTAATGCAAAGTGAGTTTTCAATTCAAAATATTGTGCTATACTTCTTGTACCCGCACTACCAATCTCCTTGGAACTGTCTTGTGCACACTCACAGAACTTCAACCTATTAAGTTGACCTCTTCTACGAGTACATTTTAAGGCCTCAAATACTTACTCTAGCCAGCAATTTATTTTTTTATTGAAAGATGTGTAGTTTTATTGTGTTTGGCTCGTGCAACTAAAATGCCATTTTTGGGTTTTTGCGCGATTCCTCCCTATACATTTCCTTTGACTACATCTCGTCAAATGGAAGTACTCTTACTCCTTCAGGTTTTAACACAACCCCATATTATATATTTCCAACACCGATTTAATAAGCAGTGTTTGAAATGTCAAATACATTCACGTCATCCACCAAAAAATATATTTACGATGTACCCAAAAATTTCCTGTACCTTCGCTAACAACCATCCCAGAGAAATTGATTTTGTAGATCCCTGTATGTTTGTGTTTCCTTTTCTATGATTCCTTAAGTCTCTCTATACTGGAATTGCTCTGTTTGTATGGTTCTCCCTTTAACGTTTACCCCTCGAAGGGGAGCTCCTCTCTTCCCCCGATTGAGGAGATGAGAGGACCAAACACGTGTATCGTTACCTCTCTTCAGCCTCTC
Source organism: Gammarus roeselii (assembly GCA_016164225.1). Classification (NCBI taxonomy): domain Eukaryota; kingdom Metazoa; phylum Arthropoda; class Malacostraca; order Amphipoda; family Gammaridae; genus Gammarus; species Gammarus roeselii. The sequence continues at coordinate 11,177 of SDVV010002844.1, forward strand.
GCCGCTCTCGCCTCAGTGGATCATTCCTGTACGAACGATCATTGAATCCTCTTCGTGTAAAGTAATAAATGTATTTTATTTTGGTGGCTGCTTCAATTGTTCTCTGCCAAGTTCCCCCCCCCCCCCCCCCCCCCCCCCAGCCCCTTTAATTCAGTCCTCACTGCATGAATGATGGGTCAATGGTGAATCCTTGCACGGTTTCTTCGTCGTTTGTGCCTCAACGCAGTTACGCTATTTCTCAACTACCCAGGGTTTGTGAAGTACCGTGGTTAGAATCTGCTAACAAATTACGTAGGGACGCTCTCCTGTCGAATCAACGGCAATACGTCACTGTATCATCACTACATCCCTCGGTCGAATTACACGTGCGGGTATGAAAAATAACGCTTGCTTGCTATCTTTAATCACATATTCTATGGTACAGTAGTTTCTACTTCTCTTGCTTCTATTTTATTAATGAATTACAGGAAAGAAGCTGTTGAGAGTGGCAACTTCTATGATACTCTTAGTAGTGTCATTCAATACTAAAATAAGTGCTGACATTACGTAGATTAATTTGTTATGTCTTCAATAACTTTGTGATGCATATCGAATAGCTGATCTCGCTGAACTGCGAGTCACTTTATTAGTTTAAATGTATTAACAAGATCCCATTACTCCATTACCTTTATCTAATGCTGCAAATTGTTTCCTCCTAGTTGTCATTTGTCCTAGTCAACGCCCTTCACACTAGTTGGTCACCTTATGGTTGGAGAAGTAGCTCTGCCCTCCTTAGTTGAATCCTGTTGCTGCACATCAACGCAAAATTGTCCTTAAAGTATCTTGGCTGAGCGCTTGACTTCAACATTAAACACTAAGATAACTCCAGGTAGAGGTTGGCTACTGTTCCTCTCCCTCTAAGTATCTCGGCAATATCAAAGTAACCCATGCAGTCCTGTCGGTCGACAGCAGCTGCTCCTTCTTCTGCACGTGTAAATTTATCGATTGCAGGCCCCTTCCCTCCACTTCCATTACGCAACCATCCACCCACCCCTCCTTCCTTCCACATCAGTTGTGTGGCCCTAACCCTCCCCCTTCCTTCCCTATCCAGCAGTCATGTGGCCCTAACCCACCCCTTTTTCCTCTATTTCGTTAGCCTGTTCCGTTCTTCCTGTTTAAAGGGTAACCCCCAATCTTCTATCGCTGACCCTTTCTTCTGAGACCTCCTGAGTCACATGCGAGTGTCAGATGTTTCCTTCCTTCTCTTGACCAGTTTACACGCTGTTATGCATTCACAATTTGTTGTCTATATACTGTATCAATGCCCACGCAGTTGTTATATCTGCAGTGCGCTACTGTTATGGAAGCACCTTGCGGGTTTATCTCGACGGTGACTAGCGGCTTCTTCATGATAACTGCAGCCATAGCAGTTGCCTTCAATAATACGTCAAGATTCGTGTTCTGAAACTCGCGAATTTTCTTCACTCGCGCCAGCACAATATTTGAACTGAGCTAAAAAAAACAATATTGATAACCTTAATTGCAGTGAAAACCATTTCACCACAAATTTTTAAATATACGTGTGATTCATAATACTTATTGTAACAGAGTTAATTTTTTTTTCTTCAAGGCTAGTTTATGAAAAATACACAAAGAATAATATCAAGTACATTTATGTGAAACTAAATCTTTTGACAAGTGTTTTGTGTCTGAACGTCTTTGAACGTCGATGTACCCTTCGACATGTCGACCCTCCGCACTAACTGTTATGTTTAACATCACATGCGTATCTGAACGGTTGCGTAAGATATGCTGCTTTGGCCCGTTAGCTAAGCCCAGCGTTCCGGCTGTTTGAGGTGACCGTGGCAGTTACATAAGGCGAGGTTACGGTCCGGCGTCAGGTGGTGCGGGGGGAAGGCGCCTGCGCACACTGAACTACAGTCACCACCTGAGGCACACCGGAGGGGGTGTAGTAAATGCGTAGAAGAAATAAGAGACAAGCACTATCCGTGGGATTGAATCAAGGAGCAATGAAAAGAATTAGCAACAAAGGAGGAGAGGAATTAAATATTTTTGAAGAAAGTGCACGTGAAAGAAGCAAAGAATTGCACAAATCTCTAGCGGCGAGCTGAGAGAAGGAACCGTGCGTAAGAGGAGTGGGCAGGGGGGGCAATAAGGGACGTGGGGGAGGTCCGGTGTGGGGGTCTAGGTCATTGCTCCCCAGCCTGCGGTGCCGTGCGAGGCCCACTCTAAGAGGGAAGGAGACATGAAGTGCATTCGTCCCTGCACTGGTCAACTCGGTCCCTTTCATAGCCGGGCTTCGTACATGCAACTGCAATAATACTTTCTTCAAGAACCAATCACAGTGCTTGCATTATTCTAGTATAAAATGACCTCAATTAGATCTGTTTATGGGCTCCATTTGTGAGGGACAATTTGTTTTTATCAAAAAGTCGTCAGCGACCGGTGCGTGGCACGGCTTTTAGGTTGCGCGAGAACATTTCGCAACTATCCTTCTGCTTTTGATTGCGTTTTGACATAAGCGCAATACATCCAGCATCCGCCTTAAACAATCGCTCGATACACGGGTTTTTGTTTGCTTCAACGTATACAGGGCAGAGCTTCAACCCTTCACGCACACACCTAATGCGTGCACTCACACTCTAGTGTTGAACGTACACGCTTGAGCGTGACGTACACACTTCCTGTTGCATCGGCCGATGCACTGCGGCTCCAACTGCCGTGACCGCCACACTCGATCACCTGACGCCCCCCGCCACCTCTTCGAGTGGTCGGTGAAGGCGCTGTGACCGGGATTCAATCTCATAGAAGTGCATTGGTTCTATTTGTTACCGCAATCTCACGACTTCGGCCTGCGATAAACAGAGATGATGAACGAAACATGGCTTCGTCTTCGTATATATAAACTGAGAGTCTCGTGCGGTTTGGGCTGATATCTTCTTGTACAAAGATTGATTTAACGATGAACCACGATGAGAGTGTTTGTGTGGAGAATCAACAGCCACTCGGCATTCATTTTCTGCGCTATTATTCTAGTGAATTTCTCTGGATTTTTCCCCCTTTACTGTGTAGTTGTTGAGTCATCACCTCTCCACATTCCCAGACTCCTATCTAATCTTCTTATATTTTGACGTGTGCAGTTTGTTTCCACTCGTTGGGATTGATTTGTGCTTTTATTCTGATTGATTGTCCAGAAAGTTCTTAGCCTACTTAAGTTGTACGATGGATCTCAGCTCTAACCCTTGTTTTTGTCTTTTTGTGCAGACGTTCTTCAGCGCGAAATCATGGTTGCGGAAACAGTGAAAAGCTACCCCTACCCTGCACTGCTGCCTCTGTCAGCTCAACAAGGCCTCAACTACTCCTGCACGACATCGTGTTCGTCAGCCCTGCTGCCTCAGGCCCTTTCTCAGTCCTACCCCCTGTCACCAGGTTCACAGTCCCATCCAGGTAGAATGGATCGGAGTAACGGTCACATGAGGTCAAACGGCAACCCCCTCACCTCGGCTCTAGCCGTGAACGTGTCACCCACTCCATCTGGTTTAGGCGCTGGGGGAATGATCAGCAGTAACGCCCTTAAGGACTCCATCTTTGCCCAGAGAAAACAAAGGGAGTTCATCCCCGATAACAAGAAAGATGATTCATACTGGGATAGGCGACGACGGAACAACGAAGCCGCGAAGCGATCGAGAGAGAAGAGGAGGTTCAACGACATGATCCTGGAGCAACGGGTTCTGGAATTATCTAAGGAAAACCATCTGCTTAGAGCTCAACTGAACGCGTTTGAGAACAAATTTCACATTAAGGGCGAAGGGCTTGTAAATGAAGAACAAGTTCTCTCCACCTTGCCTCAAGCGGAACAACTCCTTGCACTTACAAGAAGACCAAGCCTATCACTTCTTGGTAGCATGGCGAGCCCACCTTCGTTACTGTCTCCTTCCTCGCCCCAGGCTTCCGTTGCCCCATCATCTCATAACGACGAGTACTCCATGCCTCAGTACTCCCAGCACCAACATCTTGACCATAACAATCATTCCCCATCCCATCAGACTAGCCGACAAAGGTCTGTTAGTCCCGATTACTACTCCCGAGACCTTCCTCCTCAAACACAAGAACCATACTCCCCTGAGTCAGCAAACTTTTACGAGTCTACCGCTCTGAACCTTTCCGCCAGATCAACCCGGTCTCCTGCCCACATGGAGTACTGCGACGACCAGTCTAACCGAGCAGTTGATTACGTTGGTTCCTGTTTACCTCTCAAGCTCCGACACAAGAACAACACCCACAGAGCCACCCTGTCAAACCACCATTTCAACATTGCTAGCCACCACTTGCGGCCACAGTCCATTTCTCCGATGCAAGAGCCACTTCCACCAACTGCCTCTCATCACTACCAACAATGTGCGTCTCCTAGTTTAACCCACCACCAGTCCCCACTTCATCATACCTCTCCCAGACCAGCATCATCCCCAATTTCCTCCACCCATCTTCTGTATCCCATTAAGAGTGAACCCATCGCTAATCGGGAGGTTGGTGAAGAGTCTCCTGGATCGTCCGATGACCGAGATTCTGGCATCAGCCTAACGTCGTCACCCACATTATCGGGCGAGGCGAGCTATCCTTCCTCCAACAGGGACTCCACCGATGACATGGACTGTGACGGGGATAGTCAGTTAAGAGCCGAGGTTCAGCGTCTGGCTGCGGAACTCCGATCGCTAAAGAACAGTTTGACTCAACGAAACATCGGCGGAGACAGAAAAAACAATGGCCAGCGTTGATAAGGTCGCCTCCTCCGTCGCGTCTCGTTCCCTAAAATATCCTCTTGTAAATGTTTATCATGAAATGAGAAAAAATGGTTACTTCACCACAAGTAACATGAGATTGCTTTCCTACTTTCCGACCCTTCCATCTACCAACTCTAAGGAGTAACATGGCACAGGTCAGCTCAGCTTCGCATCTGAGCAAACAACCAGAAAGCGTTTGAAATGAAGAGCAGCGGAATTGTATTTACTAAGTGATTTTACTGTGTCAAACAGTGCTCTTTATAAATACATAAGTACATGTATAAGCTAACTTGGTTATCCATTCCGCCACCATTTGAAGGATGATTGCCTCTCCCTGCTTGTAGCAAAATATTGTTCGTGGTGTTTCCATTCCCAGAGGAGGTTGTGGGATACGTGGAGCTCTCCAACGTTAGTCCGACCAATTAGTTGGTAGTTAATATAAGGACTGTCAAATGTCGCGGAGCACCCAGATCCCTCTGTTGTTCGTATATCGTCTGACCCACTAGGAAATGTAAGAGTGTGGAATGATTTATTGGTAATAAAGCGTTCCTTTTATCTTTTACACACTGCAGCGTCAAAATGATACCTCATCGCACACAGTTTTTTCTAACTTACTAACTGCAGTCAAATTAAATTAGCACAAGCCATTATACGGTGATCGATTGTGTCTGGAACACGTGTTAGCACGACTGCACCTGTTGTCACTAGTAAGGCGACATGCAAATGGTGCTGGTCATGAAACAGTTGGACTGCACGGTTTTCTGTAGCTTCTCACAGTCCAATTCCTCATTAACATAGCCAATAAAGGCATTATCGGTGGCTAGTGATGCTGCTGTTCCCACTCGCCACGGTCGTAGGAAGGACATACCCATAGGTTCCTACAGGTCAAGTTACAAATCGTAGTGTGTTGGTCTTCGTTCTAATTATTAGCTTGCTATTATGTCTTTCTTGAAGTATGTATTTAATATTTTCTATCTTGATAGGCAAGTCACGGAAGAGTTACTCCAAATTCATTTATGTTTGAAACCGAGAGGTAAATTATTTTTATGACAACCTTATTATCATGTTTGCTGCTCTATTATACGTAAAAAAGCCGACGTTTTAGCACCCAGTCAATATTAGCTCTAAATAAATGATCGGCTTTCAATTTGATGCTATTCTGTACTATTCATTTATGTGCCTTCCTGTCGCCTATAGTTTTGGCCTGCACCGTCTCGTATGTCCTATTTGAACAACGCACGCCATAAGCTTCGTTGCTCGTTTCGTAACGTTATACACCGTTCTTGCATCAAACTGAAACTATCATAAATGTTATTTAGTTATCACAACGTCTTACAAACAACAGCAAAACGACCAATGATGTTCAGCACCAACGGTCTAGTGTCTTCCGTTGCAGTTTCAATTACGCATTTATCTATTATCAGTTGATTTAATTTTAAATGCTTCTCAAGAAAAAAAAAATTCAATACGATGAAACAATGCAAGAATTTTAGGCATCACCATTTATTTATTTAAACAATATAAAAGATAATGACGATATTTTTAATGTTTAATTTTCTTGAGTGCATTACTAATATCCTAATTTAATTTATTCCTCTGTTTAGAGTAGCCTGTAAGTAGTTCTCATCTCATTATTTTACATAAGTGTTTGTATATGTACGTATCTTCTGAACTTTAGGGCTTCTGGAAAATAAACTTCTTATTGAGGTGCCTTCACGAAGTATGGAAGTGAAATTAATGTCTCAAATTGTGTCATCTTATTAGCGGGAAAAAGTTTGAATGACACTGGAGAAAATGTATAGTTTTGCGCAAACTGACACTATGTTTTCAGAAAATCAAAAATAAATTTATCTCGGATGTTATTGATTTTGACTCTTATTGCCCGACTGCACACGGGTCATTAGATAATCGAAAATTCCTCGGATGTTATTGATTTTGACCCTTATTGCCCGACTGCACACGGGTCATTAGATAATCGAAAATTCCTCGGATGTTATTGATTTTGATCCTTATTGCCCGACTGCACACGAGTCATTAGATGATCTAAAATTCCTCAAGAATTGTATTTGTATTTTTTATGACCGATCATCCTAAGAAACAAAAGGCTCGTCCAAATATCGCTAGTAGGCATCATTTATCAACTTGAATATTTTTTATGCCATTTTACCAATGCGTTATTGTCAACAATCTTAATCACAGTTCCCATAGCGCCAACTGGTCCTCTTATTAAATCATCGAAATGTGTTTCATTTTTTATTCGGCTTCCCTACGGGGGAGCGTTCGATGACTCGTGTTGAAGCTCCGGTGATGATGAGGCCCAAATCAAATCTTACTCTTCCTGTGCAATTTTGTAATGTTGCGAGGGTTCATTTCAAAAGTGCAATTTAGTTTACGTATTGACAATGAACTTAGAGAGTCTTTAGATTGAGCTTAAACTATGTGTCTTAACTATGTACTTGACCGTGAAGCATTTACTGTGACGATGTTAGCTGTTAACGAAACGATAAGGTTGTTTGAAAAACTTGCCAAGAGTTTCCGCTCGTAGTCCCTCCTCACAGGCCGTAGGGAATGACAGTGGGACATGGAAAGCCTCTTTAACCCTGCTTGTTCAAATTCGCATCGTGCGTGGTCAAACCCACGTCATGCGTGTGTCGAACGCATGTGATGATGGCTCGAAAACGTATTCCCTAAGTTCATGTGTCGCCCCTCTTGTTCAACCGAGATTTATTCAGTTACTGTCATCTCGAGTCCCATCAAAGCAGTGACGTGTTTCTCATGAAAGCTGGTGCAGGTCCGAACAACCCTCATCATCTCGAGTACCATCTAAGCAGTGACTGACGTGTTTCTCAAAATAGCTGGTGCAGGTCCGAACAACCCTCATCATCTCGAGTCCCATCTGAGCAGGGACGTGTTTCTCATAATAGATGGTGCAGGTCCGAACAACCCTCATCATCTTGAGTCCCATCAGAGCAGTGACGTGTTTCTCATAATAGCTGCTGCAGGTCCGCACAACCCTCATCATCTTGAGTCCCATCAGAGCAGTGACGTGTTTCTCATAATAGCTGGTGCAGGTCCGAACAACCCTCATCATCTTGAGTCCCATCAGAGCAGTGACGTGTTTCTCATAATAGCTGATGCAGGTCCAAACAACCCTCACCATCTTGAGTCCCATCAGAGCAGTGACGTGTTTCTCATAATAGCTGGTGCAGATCCGAACAACCCTCATCATCTTGAGTCCCATCAGAGCAGTGACGTGTTTCTCATAATAGCTGGTGCAGGTCCGAACAACCCTCATCATCTCGAGTCCCATCATAGAAGTAACGTGTTTCTCATAATAGCTGGTGCAGATCCGAACAACCCTCATCATCTTGAGTCCCATCAGAGCAGTGACGTGTTTCTCATAAAAGCTGGTGCAGGTCCGAACAACCCCCAATTTCTTGCCGTCATCTCCCGTCTCACATCTTGTGAGGTAGAGCAGTTTCGTACTTTATATCTGTACCGAGAAGCCAAGGAAATGAATATACTGGTAGTTCTCCTACTTGTTGTGCTATTTTTGTACTCGTGTGCCAGGAAAGTTTGGTTGGCAGAGCCATCGAAGTAGTCGGCGAATAAGTTTCGATAGAAGTAGCACGAGAAAAGGTGTTAGTAAATGCGTATAGATTCCTTCTACCGAAACCTATTGTCCAGCTCTCATTGTGAAATATTGTTAACAGTTATTTGGGCTGCAATGCGAAATGTTCTTAAAGATTGGTTCACTTATGCCCACACCAACCTCAACCCTTATCAACATCATTATTATTACTATTTATGTAATTTTGTTCATTGATGCTGCTTGTTATCAACCCAAGAAATGGGTGCGTAACTTGACGAGGAACACTAGTATTGGTTTATAAAACCGTTACAATCTGATTTAAAGCTTTATCATCCCTTAGCTTTTTATGTTTTTTCTGACAACTTGTTTTACCTCTATTTATAAACCTAAGAGTTTTAGCTTTGAACAGTAATCATATGTATTACTATTATAATAATAATAATTATTATTATTAGTAGTAGTATTATTATTGGCGTCATATTGATGGTGATCGTCGTAGTTTCCTCTCCTACTGTTGTTATCTATTTATTTTGTATGGACTATCATTTTTTATTTGTAATTCTTAGTGGTGGTCAATGAGTGTCAAGCGATGCTTATAAGAGAGTGTCTTGGATAAGTCATATTAAACGTTCTCTTGTAAAAAATTGTCTCATTTTTCCTTGTACTGTAACCTAAAATAAGAAAAAAATCACCTTATCAATTCCTGGCATGACCTCATTAAATTGAGGGATTAGGGGGTCCCATAGGATAAAAACACAAAGGTCCTCGATTCGATATGATACCAGAGAAGGAACCTTCAGTGAAGGTCTCACGAAGGAACCTTCAGTGAAGGTCTCACGAGAAGATATGACCAGGAAAGTACTTTCAACTGCCGCTTATAGGGACTAAAGATCAGAATTGGAAGAATTCACTCGGATATTGTTCCAAGTACCAAATATGACTAAGGCACTGCAATAGTATACAAATATACGCAAATGCTATCAAAGTAGCAAGTTAGCTAAGTAAGCTAACAAGTGGTTAAAATAGTTGTGGCTAATGAACGCAGGTATCTTCGTTAGTTGACGGTTGCGTAACCATCTATACTCCCATGCAAGATAATTATAGAAATAGTAAGCACTATTGCCTAAACAATGTTTGGTTGGTGTAGACTGTTGCTTGTAAGTCGTGTTGTCAGTTCATGAAATGATCAATCAGAGGAGCTGCATTTGATTGTTGATTTGAACCGCAAACAAACTCGTTGCTGTAACACATCTGTGAAAAAATATAATAAAAAGTTTGATACTGTGCCAGAGTAAAATGAATAAATATATATTCCCAGTCACAAATCCTGATACCACTAAACATATCTGATTGCAGTTTCAACTAAGCCAACAGAGGCATATGAAGAATGAGCAGTTGGAGATCATTAACCACCTCCAGGTAAGCAAACCGGTGTATCTAAACACATGTTCCCGTTACTTCTCTCGATGTTCCGTATAAAGAACTGGACATATTCTTTAGTGTATTTAGATACTATCTTAGGACTGCCTTGGTTGTTTCACTTTGTATCCAGACTTGGAATGCATATGTGCGTTCAAGCTCGTGATTGAAAGTGCATTGTAAAATTCACACCGTAGCACATTTCCTGGAAAGCGAATCTGCTCGGTGGAAGTAGGCATTTTCCTATCCGTCACATCCGCGTAGTGTTTTCATCCGTGTCCGATCAGAGCTCAGCCTGGCATGGCCAATGTCATTCAAAGAAGAAACTACGTCTCCCAGCTACCGTCGCGAAACATTATTCCACGCATTGCGTAGTTGTTTTTAGCAGAATGACAACTCTCATGTATTATTAGAGAGAAGTTGGCATCGCAATTCTAAAACAGGAAGTCCATCTGTCAGTTGTTATCCTCTGATCAAAATCGTTTCTCCTGCACCAGTTTTGAAGTGATGCTGCCACTCAGGCAGTCTTTCCCATATCAAGCTCTGAACAACAGTCTACTGGCATCTCAAATGCTCGTAGACAAGTCCCTACTCTACCAACGTCAGTTTTTTGTTAAACATTCTAGAAATGGCGACGGTGTCATAAATTGCGAGTATAAGACCAGTGACGTTTGGGGGTAATTCCTCTTTGGGATAACAATAAATAGATAATTTTTTACCAGAAAATGCCTTCTCTTGGCCGTTCTACATATGGAGGTAATCCTTGGATGTCCTATATAAGGAAGTAATTGCTTCCTCCAATGCAACTAGAAACGAGGCAACTGTAAAAAAAAGGGGGAACTACGTCAAATTATGATTCCAGTCACAAATAACATCAAACTACAAGATCGAAGAACGCTATCAAACACCACAGAACAGATCGTATCACCGGTGATGTGAAGAGACGCTATCTATCAAACATCACAGACCGATCGTATCACCGGTGATGAGAAGAGACGCTATCTATCAAACATCACAGAACAGATCGTATCACCGGTGATGGGAAGAGACGCTGCCTATCAAACATCACAGAACAGATCGTATCACCAGTGATGGGAAGAGACGCTGTCTATCAAACATCACAGAACAGATCGTATCACCGGTGATGGGAAGAGACGCTATCTATCAAACATCACAGAACAGATCGTATCACCAGTGATGGGAAGAGACGCTATCTATCAAACATCACAGAACAGATCGTATCACCAGTGATGAGAAGAGACGCTATCTATCAAACATCACAGAACAGA
>SDVV010002845.1:0-22257 GCA_016164225.1 Gammarus roeselii
ATTGGAAGCGGAGGTCCGTTTCGAGAAAGCGTTTTTTCTTTTGCGCACTAGCGTGCGTCTGACACTGCTAAAATTTTCACATTTTTTCTAACGTTGAAAGCGTTGTTTCGTTCATTCCTCGCGCACTTAGGCGTGCGAGCCTACTGGAATCGATAATCATCGAGCCCTACGGGGGAGCCTATTATGACTCACGTTGAGGCTCTGGTGGAAATGAGGCTCAAATCAAATCAAATCAAAATCACTTTGAGGCTCCGGTGGAAATGAGGCTTAAATCAAGTCAAATCGCGCCGCGCTAAGGACATTGACGTCACACAGTTATAACAGATACAGACACTAGGCCGCATCCCCCAGAAAGGGGGGTGGCCGACGGCAAGGCGCACCTCACACCCTCATACGCTCACACTCACACAACTTAGCCCTTTTGTGCTAAAGGGTCCGGCCGGTAGCCCCTCAACTTACACTCTGGGTCCCGAATGCAGTCACAGTTATTGAAAATATGGAACTTTGCAGCACTGTTTGCTGGCTTGACGTTCGGCGCCAGAAAGACGCCGGCTCCAGAGCGCTAGAAAGCCTCGTCGCTAATCTAATCTCATTTATTAGTCGAGGAAAAGCTAAGGAATGTGTGTATATTTAATTGTTTTAATTGGAGACACTATTTGATTCACTTGGAGGCTCCGGTGGAAATGAGGCTCAAATCAAATCACTATTTGATTCACTTTGGACGGACCACCCTACGGGGGAGTCTGCATTAACTTCGCGTTGGGTCTCCGGTGGAACATGGAAGCAAATAATAAATAAATGAACTTAGGACAAGATATTTTGGTTTGCTCACTAGTAGCAGTGAAGATATGGCTATGAGTAAAACTAAGACCCTAAAATATTGCAATGATTGCATTTAAATTCTGGTTCCAATTGGAGTATAACTTACTTTGGTCAATTCCTATTGACTATTCAGATTCACACTAGAATCGCGCCCTACGGGGGAGCCTATTATGACTCACGTTGAGGCTCTGGTGGAAATGAGGCCCAAATCAATCAATCACACTAGAATTTTTTTTTAAATATTGTTTTATTGTGTTAATTGCTACCGCCCTATGGGGGAGTCTGCATTAACTTCGCGTTGGGACTCCGGTGGAACATGGAAGCAAATACAAGTACAAAAAAAAGTGGTAATTGCTTGAGCACTATGCTATTTTTAAGAGGTTTGAATGCTGAAACGTTGCACCAATCGACATTAACATGTATGCTTGGATCTTCCACGGATGGACGATTGTCTGGTCGGATGGATTACGTTTCTGAATCGGTTGATCTTCCTTCATTTTCTATTGTATGTTTTGTGCGGGCATTTACCTTTTTTAATTGTTATTGTTCTTTAAAATAAACTTACATGCGAAATATTTTTTTTAACCCACCTTTTGTATGTCTAATCTCACTCAACGCAAACGTGGGAGCATGTGATGTTGAGCAAGACCGTTGATATCGAAAATGAAACAAACAACATCGTTTTAACTGAATATAACCTCCGACATTTACAGTCAGGATCTCCGGCCTAGAGATTTAAAGACCGCCCTACGGGGGAGTCTGCATTAACTTCGCGTTGGGACTCCGGTGGAACATAGAAGCAAATACTAAATAAGTAAATAAATAGAAATTTAATTTTGATAAAGTTGCCGTTTCCGCACGTGCTGAAGTGCGAACCTCGTGCCATTAGGGGGGGGAGCTCACTAAGGCTTTCATCAGATCTCAGTTGGAGTAATAGCCACCTTAATCTGATCCGATTAAATTCAAACTGGATACCTGAATCTAATCTGATTGAACCTGGCTTTGAGGGAATAGTAACAGCAATTTAACGATACTCTAAAACAACGCAATCATATTTTGATCCGATGTATTTACCAAGACCCAATTATTTTGTGAGTTAGGCTACATTTGGGCGACAAAGTCCGGTGGAACATTGAAGCAAATAATAAATAAATTGGGCGACAAAGCTGACGAGAAATGTTATCGGTAAACCTTGTCTGTGAAAAGAAAACATGGAGCGATAAATATTTATACCACAAGCGTCCTTCGATTTTACATTTCAGAAGAGTAATCTTAGTTACATGCAATACTTATCTTGGTAGATTCCTTGGCCGATATTTGCAGCCAGAAAGGAAGAGAGGTAGCACTGCAATCATTTTATATGAGGCATACTTCACACGTATGTTGTCATCTTTGAGGATTTTGGTAATACTCCTGAACTCTGCCACAGAAATCATTCAGTAGGCAGCAAAAACACTGGCAAGACCGTTTTGCACTACACCACTCTTCTCTTTCATTTCAACAAAATTCGCAATATTCGAAAGTGCTCTCCTTAAACCCGTGCAATGCTTGCCACCTCATCTACGCCTGCCTCCGCGTGTGGTACTGCCTCCTTTTTAGGATTGTCAGTATTTCCTTTCAAGAATCTTTACATTTATATTTTCGCAACATGTTGGAGGCGCCTGCGCAAGCAGCTGCTGCTCGTTCTGTATCGCGAACTTGAGTTCTCTACGAAACCGCGACTTGGCTATCGTTGCTACCGCAAGCTGACTTCCCGAGGCCTGCCAGCGAAATTCCAGGTAAACACCGCCCCGTTCAGCAATATTGAGTTTTCTGGTGCAAAAAACACATCGTCCTGAAATTAAAATGCACTGTTACATGAAGCTATACAGGTCATTCAGTTTCATTATCAACACCCACATTCAGTCTCGCGCCCTACGGGGGAGCCTATTATGACTCACGTTGAGGCTCTGGTGGAAATGAGGCCCAAATCAATCAATCAACCACATTCAGTCTGAAAAGCATATCAGAAATATATTTAAGAAGTGCATCAAGCTCTGCATTGAATCTGCTCAGGAGTCTCTTATCCTCATGGTTTCAATCAATCATTCTAATCTCACGAGAGTCAGATTGTCTATGAAAACTAAGTTTGATGTATTATACCTAAGTATTGAAAACCCATTGCTAGACGATGGAATTTAATGATTTAATAATAATAATAATATGAGTCTGCATTCCCTCTACACTCAAAGTTGTAGATGTCCCCAATTAACCCTACATTAATCCTAGTATCACTATACACATTACATGTGCACCGCAAGCACCTAGTGCTATTAAGCAGTCGCTTCTTTTGATCTCATTATTCGCATCTCTCTGTATGTAGCTACAACATTTCTGTTCAGTTAGTACAAAACTGCTTCCAATCATAATGACAGTGCAACAAATTTGTATTTTGGTAAAATAACTACGTATACCCACGCACAAAAAGCCATTGAACATATTCATCAAAAGGAATAAATTATTCAGATAAAACCTTGAGACAAATATGGCAACAACGACTTCCCATATAAACACCCGAAAGTGCTTTCTCAACTCTCCGGTGCTCGACCAAGCAACACACCGTATGTCTGTTTCTGTGTGAATCATCGCGCCCTACGGGGGAGCCTATTATGACTCACGTTGAGGCTCTGGTGGAAATGAGGCCCAAATCAAATCAAATCTGTTTGAATCATGAGTAATTTCTGGCACACATGTTTTTAAATAGTCGGAACCGTGTGCGTTGTGACGACGGCTCTTCGAATGTTTCTGATTCAAAGTGATATTGTGCTAGATATGTGTTAGTGATATAGGCCTACTCAAAAGCCAGGCTAGACCAGGCCACAACCAGCTAGGCTAGGCCAGGCCACAAGAAATTAAATTTCCCCTTTATCACGTTTTACAGGCCAATAACTAAAATACTCAGCTAGGTATCACTGGCCAATCCACATGGCAAATTAATCACCAAGTAATATCACAAAGGCTATACCTTAGAACCCCAAAGAGTTCCACAGAAGACAGGTAAGAATAACAGAGTATTTCACTATGTGCCTACCTCAGTGATGAAACTAGGTTTCCAAATCTAGAGCAGACTAATAATAACATTATAGATTTCTACAGTAAGATATTTCCTGTATCCACCTGGATGCAGGATTTCAACTTACACAAATAAAATGTACAGTTGCAGCTAGCTATAGATACATTATCCTTGATTAGCTATAATAGGATATTCAAATTGGTATCTTGTTCACATAAGAGCAATCTTTAGGTCTGAATAGCACCCCTACCTTGGCTTGTGCCTATGTATAGATATATAGTGTAAATAATACATTTTCAAATAGGTTCTAATATCATACAACTACCATACAGCCTTGTACATTCAAGTAAGAGGAGAATTATGCATTCATAATTCATAGTAATAAACATAACAGTCAAATTATGTTCTAAATTATTATATTAGAATTGTGGAGCTTAAGCCTCCCAATCTATTCCTGGTAGCTACACCCTTAGGGGTATACTATTTCTATTTTAATGTTCATTTACTACATGCACCCGATCTGTCTGCCGGTATGAGGCAGGCAGAATGGTGTATAATAGTGTCCCATGTGGCATATTTGGTTTAGTCAATCATTTTTTGTGCAGCCTTCATTTTATGCTGCGGATTGGCGCAGAACAGTGAATCAACTACTTCTGTTTGTACACCAACCTCCTGCTGGCGCCTCACCAGTGACAAGATTACCCGCTGTGAAGCAACAGCGTCCTTGATTTTCTTGCCGGCTTTCCTATTCCCCTTCTTTTCCCCTTCTATGTTACCTCGGATGTCTTCTCTCAGTTAAGTTAGGAATTTATAATTACACAATACCAAAGATTGGTTTCATGTCATAGCCTTGTTCTTTCCTGGTATGGTATAGATGCTTGCTCATAATACTCAACCTCATTTCATAATGTTTAATAATTTGAATTAAAATCATTTCATTTATGGAGTCAGAAATTTATGCACAGAGCCCCGACAAAGACAACGCTCAAGGGTGCTTATTTTCTAAATATTTACATTCATATTTTAATTTGAAACAAATCAAAGGTGCCTTGAAATTACAAGCGCCGTGTACACTTGAATTATTACCGCTCACAGAACCTAACTTTAACCTTAACTTTTCAACAAAACTGGTAACACAATAACCGATCAAACATATCAAAAAGTTGCTTCTAAAACACGATAATTTGCGCAGGCACTAGCGGGCAGCAAGCGACATGAATTGTTGCATCTAACAACAGCGAAGACAAAACCATGAAATTAATCCATAAGGTGGATAGAGAACAGTCATTCAAATATGTGTACAGGTCTTGTGGTAGCAGCCTGGTGTCATGAAACGCAACATTATGCTCAGCAAATTGCTTTTCAATTTCAATCAACGTACTCGTGTGAGCGGAGACAGTAAAATTCATAAAATACACACCTGTTGCTCTTCTCTACTCTTCAATATTCCTTCTAGTACAACCATGCATCTGAGATATTCCTTCAGATTTTCACCGGAGTTGAGAGGGAAGTAAACTACAAGTATAACGCTCAAAAAATTAATCAACGATTTAACAGAAATCGTAGATGACGTTGTTCATGATAATCCGTTGAGTTTGATGATTTGAATGCGATTTTTTATCATCGCTGATAAAACACAATACTGAATTGTAATTCTCTGTCAAGTTGAATCAAAAGTCGCCGTTGTCAAGTTTGTTTGCACGCTTTAAGTTAACCATATTTTCCTTCTCTGCGTACGTGACAGCTTCGTTGAAAATCCTCCGTCATTGCCGTCGATCTTGTTTAACTTTTATCCATGCAAATTTTACACTTAAAATTTTTCAGAGTGTACATTTCAAGACTAATGACGCCCATGGTCAATTCTAGCATTGTAAATTTCCACTCAAACACCTTCGGTCTTAGTGTTCAATGTAGAGACGTGCCTACGCCACTTTCCCGAGAGAAATAATGGGGCGGAGTGATAAAACAAGTATGAAACTCGCCCCCAGGCGGACAGAAGCACAGCTCATACAATGGCAGGAACAAATGCCGTCACAAGGCCACGAGTATTAACAAAAAATAGGTTGTATTTGAACTATTTTATAGATACCCTATAAGTATAAAATCATATTTGCACCATGCGTGGGAGTTTATGAAGACTAAGATCCAAGCCCCGGTTGAGATGAGCTCCTTAATCTGATCGAGAAGACTTTTCTCAATGAATGATTTGTGTTTGTTATTTCGTTATTTGAGTAAACAATGTTACTTGGCAGTGGCCCTTCAATGTAGATTGATGGAAATGCAAACCTGACTTTACTGGTAGTATGTGTGTGTACAAGTGTGTGGAAGTTGCTCATGTAAGGTTTTTAAATTATAAAACAGGAGCATGCAAAGCTCGCGATGAACAAATATAAAAAACTTCGCCGAAATTCAAACCCTCGACCGTTTGAATGCAAGACTATTTTTATTTATGTATTTCATCCTTATTATGTTGTGTTCATTTTGTAGAGTTATTGATAATTGGTGTGATCATTGACTTTGAGAGTGATGAGCGAACGCTGAAATAAATCCGTGAACGTCTACTGCAATCGCAGTAGACGTTTAAAATGACATTTCGATTTGTTACTATTATAGAGGTAGAAGCTCTCAAATTGTTCAACTATTTCAATCCACCATAAATAAATATTCCTAGGGTAGACCGGTATTGCTTCATGCCGTGAACAGTAAGTTAAATCACTATTAAATACATGCAAACAATACATATAGGAGGAAATTTCAGACGCTTTTGAAACAATTTATATATGCAAAATTACACAAGGGAACATGCCTCAATTCCAGAATTTTGACTGATCGTTTCTGCTCATTTGGGCAAGGGTGCTACGGACAATAGCATTTAGGCTCATAGCATTCGTTTTTCAATCAAATTGAAATGTTTTGATGGAAGAATTAAAATTGATTTGTAGTGGATATCGTGGACGAGAAAAGACGTCAGGCCTTGGAATCTAACAGCTCTCCCGCATTTGTTCGGACACCAACATCAGCTGTTTCAGTTGACTTGCGAAAAACTAAGTTCGTTGTGATAGATATTTTGTGAAATATCCGTGGACCAGTCAGTGGAATTTATAAGATCGCCACATTGCCATAGCATTAGTGTCATTTGACTAACAAGTCACATTTGTAGAAAGTGGACCCTTCCGTCCAGCCGCGGGCTGCCGTATAGGTGATCATGACCTCTTTGGAGTGGAAGTACCAAACTCCTCGATGGACGCGTCGGTCGAGCCTGAACAGAATGGAGCAGAAATGAAGTAGGGATCAATTACATTTTCTTATTTCTCGCGAATTTTTGATCACACTTTTTTGAGATCGTACTGGGAGTTCTCGACTCGACGAGCTTCGGTGGGATCGCTAATGCTAACTCTTACAAATGCCAACTTAGCTCGTCTATTGCACAGTTGAAGTTGGTAGCTATGACAACCGTACAATTACCTTAGGTTACTAAAATTGTAATGTCACAGATTAGTTAACTAGCCTAGTTATGTGATGTTTCATGACCTTCACGTTTATTTCCAGTGCTCGAATGAATTGACACCCATAGCGTCAATGTGTTTTCCACGTTTTTACTGCATAGTGTCACTATCTATGCCGACATCGAACGAGTATTATAATGAACTTACTGTACTCCTTGACTGTCATCAATGTCTCACCGTTCAATTTTCACCAGTCCGTTTTCGTCCGCGCTTGGGATTATTGTGAGGACACTGGACGTATCAGAATGGCCTCCTCCGTCGCGCTGGAGGTAACAGTGAACCATCAAACCTCGTCCGTCCATCACCTGCAATGTGTAATGTTTTTTCGTCTGACCTTTCGTGTTTGTTTTGCATGATATCAGCTTTGGTATTAACAAATGTTTAAAATCAATAGGTGTGCTGCGCAGTTGATTTCTGGAATGAAAGCTTTTATCATCGTTGAGTTACACACGCAAATTTCATCTAAGTGCTTTGGCTCTTCTTGTTAACTTTATATGAAAGTCATATTGCCTAATTTATCACTAAGAAGCCGTATACCAGATACAAACACATTTATCCTCCATTAAAATGAGGAATAAAATTGGTGATCGACTACGTCCCACCGGCGATCGTTGTTATGACGTCTCTGTTCAAAAGTGTACAGCTCTGGGTACCGTGCATGGATAAATGGTGCCGTCAAACTCTACTTCCAAAGATGTGAGGTGCCATACAATCAAAAACTTGAAAGCTGATACATCTTGAATTAAAATATAGGTGCGTTCCAGCTGCATCAGCATTTCCCGATTTATATCCCGATTTACCCGATTTATTGTAATGCAATGTGGAGAAAATACTACCAATATAGCGCGAGGAAATTGACAGTGAGTTATAATGACACATTTAGACGGCTGATGCAGGTCCCTCGCTCGGCGTCAGCAAGCTGGGTTTTTGCTGAAAACCAATCAGATCACATCAAGGTACTGTTCCTTAAAGCGGCACACAGCCTTATGACTCGAGTTATGAACTTCCCAAATGAAATCCTCGCTGCAATCTGCTCTGGTGATGCGCTCGCTGCCTCATCATTGTTAAGGCGATGGAGAGAATTACTATACGCACAGGCAGGATAGAGTTGTATGCCGTAACTTACTCTTAGTTGTGTGCGGTAATTTTATAACTTTGTTCTCACTGTAACCCTAAAATAAGAGGTCTCAATTGTAATACTATGCCCATGTTGGTTGTCAATAAAGCTTTTATTATTATTATTATTTCAAAGTAGCTGCGGGTTCCATATTCCTTCGTGCAATTGGTACACGCTGTGTCGTCATCCCAAGTGCATCTATAGGGTAGCCAGTGCTGCCACCTAGCGAAGGGATCTCATACGACGAATTAATTCAAAATAAAGGCCTTAATTAGAGTTTGCATCATTTTAAAGTCCTTCATTCATTTCTGTAGTTTATCGTATTCACTATCATTACATTCTACTCACTTCTTTAGTGGCGCTCTAATGCATTCACACCCACCTTAAGGCGCCAGCTGCATTCGCTATTTCGGTCCAGGTTGGCTCCTCGTGTGTCCAGCGTCAGTTGACTGTTGGTCGGCAAGTGAATATCAGGTGGTGGGCCTTTCTGGCACCTCAGCAAATGACTGGCGTCCATCGACCGTCCTGGCGGTAGGGGGCGCTGCTGCCAACACTATTATAAAAGACTTTTCTGGGAAGTAGTATAATACGATATGATAGAACCCAAGGTGCAAAATAAAGAAACACAAAAGATGAGGGTTGGAAAGCAAAAACGTTTTAGAAAGTTTTATTAAAATAACGAGTGAAAATCTATGAGATTGAAAAAAAGAATGCCAATATACGATCTTTAACAAATTTGCTTGGTTCCTGTGTCAAATTTATTGTGTTACTTTGTTACTTAGATACTCTTTTAGACCAACCCCAGCTACGTTTAAACCTGCTGCGACTGCGTTTAAACTGTTCTTAAACTCTTAATCTACGCGTCACCTAATTCACAACTCTTCGACCGCCCTACGGGGGAGTCTGCATTAACTTCGCGTTGGGACTCCGGTGGAACATGAATGCAAATAATAAATAAAAAATAAAATACGAACTTTAATTACTGTAGAGTTGAAGTTGAAGGTGAGGCATGCCATAAAGTAAGTTGATGTGTCCAGAATATTCAGAGAATCGAACAGAAAAAAAAGAGACATTGAGGAAAGGAATATTGACTCCATCACAAGTGTATAAACGATGCTCTTTAGCATATAAGAGAACTAAATAGTAAATACCGATGAAAGCGAGCAGACTTGAAGAGAGAACGACTTAGATTAGTGCAGGGGATACAAATTTGAAAATCAACGAATCACGGTGTGATGAGGATCATAATCTACAGCGCGGGATCATGAGCAAGCGTTCAGGGAGGTTCGCGAACCTGGGCCTGAGAAAATTTCATGAACTATAACTTGTTAAGAAGAAGCATCTTATTATGGGAATGGTGACGCAGAATAGCAAGAAAAAAATGTACAAATGAAGGTACTATGATAACTACCAGCTAAGACACGATCATGACACATCAATCACGTACACGATTCAAGCGTTTTGGCAGAATGAAGGAAAACAAATTAGCGTAGAATTTAATTATGATGCGGTTCAGAACAATTTCAAGTTGTATTTTTGTTCTGTTCCTGCAAGTGTTTTTTTTATTGTGATGACTCATGCAAAAAATACAACGTCGTGCACTTACCATTACAACCCGATATTGAGCTTCAGTTCCAATAGCAGCGACGATAAGTGACAACATGTTTTATTGAGCTTCAGTTCCAATAGCAGCGACGATAAGTGGCAATATGTTTTACTGAGCTTCAGTTCCAATAGCAGCGACGATCAGTGGCAACATGTTTTATTGAGCTTCAGTTCCAATAGCAGCGACGATAAGTGACAACATGTTTTATTGAGCTTCAGTTCCAATAGCAGCGACGATAAGTGGCAATATGTTTTACTGAGCTTCAGTTCCAATAGCAGCGACGATCAGTGGCAACATGTTTTATTGAGCTTCAGTTCCAATAGCAGCGACGATAAGTGACAACATGTTTTATTGAGCTTCAGTTCCAATAGCAGCGACGATAAGTGGCAATATGTTTTACTGAGCTTCAGTTCCAATAGCAGCGACGATCAGTGGCAACATGTTTTATTGAGCTTCAGTTCCAATAGCAGCGACGATAAGTGACAACATGTTTTATTGAGCTTCAGTTCCAATAGCAGCGACGATAAGTGGCAATATGTTTTATTGAGCTTCAGTTCCAATAGCAGCGACGATCAGTGGCAACATGTTTTATTGAGCTTCAGTTCCAATAGCAGCGACGATAAGTGGCAACATGTTTTATTGAGCTTCAGTTCCAATAGCAGCGACGATCAGTGGCAATATGTTTTATTGAGCTGCAATCTATATCTTACTGAACTAAAATATTTGAACTTGAATGCCACATTTTGCATGATGAGCCTAGCCACACTACATCGTTAGAGTTAGGGAATCGACTTGCTTTAATTGAATTGTTGAAGTTTTCCTGTTCTCGCGTCCGACGCATAAACATAACACTCCTTCGCACACTTCAGGTGTCCGGGATATGATAACACTCCCCCGCACACTTCATGTGTTCGGGATATGATAACACTCCCCCGCACACTACATGTGTCCGGGATATGATAACACTCCCCCGCACACTTCATGTGTCCGGTATATGATAACACTCCCCCGCTCACTTCATGTATCCGGGATATGATTAGCAATTACAACTCACGTACTAAGTCACATTTTCTCATGTGTAGAACGAAGAGTTATTTCGGGCTAAGAAGAACAAATGACCGCGATTATGGAGCATAAACACATATAATCAAATCACAAACCTACCTACCTTCGGAGCTGGCATTTTTGAAGTCTGGAAATCCACGACGACACAGTGTCCAATGATGGTCACAGCGGCGTACAATATTCGAACTGTTGTCTCAAATACTAACACATTGCGAGACATTCAAGCAGTTAACCACAAGCCCTCAATGAAGGTTTTAGCTTCTGCATTAGTGTAAAACTACCAATTTTAAAACCAACAATCAGGTATTTGAAGTTGACCTCACAACATGCTGTAGAGGTAGTGAGTCAAACCAGCTGAAAGGCAAGGCATTATGAGAGATCAACGTAGTGCATGCGACGCAAGTGATTTTCCGCCTCGGCCCTGAAAAAAGTACAATTCATTCGAAAGTGTAAATTTTTCATTTGATTTTTGAGAGTTGTTGACAAATTATAACGTTACAATTGTTTGGAACCTAAAAATTAAGAACCGTCGCACGGTAAAATAAATGCATCGTAGTTTGCAATAACTGAATGCTAATAAAATGGTTCAGAAGTTATGAGTAAGATCACGGCAACACCATACATATGAATTAAAGCTTCCTAGTACACAATACGTCAATGTCAATAAAATGATTCTCGAGGTAGGAGTAAGATCACGGCAACACCATACATTTGCAAATGCGTTATATCACTTTCCTTCAATAGACATCTGCAAGGGGGGAAAAATGAGCATATTAGGGAGAGTGCACTCCATGGGCATTAAAACACAAGGCAACTAAGTTCAATCATTCAACAATAAGAAACAGTCGTTCACAAGAAACAAATTAGTTTGTAAACATAATCATTACCGAACACTCATTACCAAGAGCCATTACGTGCATATCATCTAAAATGAATGCGTCTAATGATAGGAGTCGCTGCCTAGGGATGGGCCATTCAAGCGGCTCCTTACAATGTTGAGTTACAATCATCGGTCAAACTCTAGCATGGTGAGCATTGCAGGTCGTAGTGGGATTTTGACCATGTGCAATAGATTGAGTCAAGTGTTTTATTGCATGTCGTCGTGGGATTTTGACCATGTTCAATAGATAGAGTCAAGTGTTTTATTGCAGGTCGTCGTGGGATTTTGACCATGTTCAATAGATAGAGTCAAGTGTTTTATTGCAGGTCGTCGTGGGATTTTGACCATGTTCAATAGATAGAGTCAAGTGTTTTATTGCAGGTCGTCGTGGGATTTTGACCATGTTCAATAGATAGAGTCAAGTGTTTTATTGCAGGTCGTCGTGGGATTTTGACCATGTTCAATAGATAGAGTCAAGTGTTTTATTGCAGGTCGTCGTGGGATTTTGACCATGTTCAATAGATAGAGTCAAGTGTTTTATTGCAGGTCGTCGTGGGATTTTGACCATGTTCAATAGATAGAGTCAAGTGTTTTATTGCAGGTCGTCGTGGGATTTTGACCATGTTCAATAGATAGAGTCAAGTGTTTTATTGCAGGTCGTCGTGGGATTTTGACCATGTTCAATAGATAGAGTCAAGTGTTTTATTGCAGGTCGTCGTGGGATTTTGACCATGTTCAATAGATAGAGTCAAGTGTTTTATTGCAGGTCGTCGTGGGATTTTGACCATGTTCAATAGATAGAGTCAAGTGTTTTATTGCAGGTCGTCGTGGGATTTTGACCATGTTCAATAGATAGAGTCAAGTGTTTTATTGCAGGTCGTCGTGGGATTTTGACCATGTTCAATAGATAGAGTCAAGTGTTTTATTGCAGGTCGTCGTGGGATTTTGACCATGTTCAATAGATAGAGTCAAGTGTTTTATTGCAGGTCGTCGTGGGATTTTGACCATGTTCAATAGATAGAGTCAAGTGTTTTATTGCAGGTCGTCGTGGGATTTTGACCATGTTCAATAGATAGAGTCAAGTGTTTCATTACAAACATTGCAGTTCAGTACTTAAGAATGAACACTATAAATTTTACTTACCGAATTTGTTAGTTTGTTCAACATCTTCATATATAATGACCCAATCTCCCAAGGCCGTCTCGTTGACGTGACCCTTATAGTGACTCATTTTCGTCTGATTTTTTTCACTGTTGCGACACCAACCATGGTGTAGACACGACCATTTCCGTTTGTTCATCATTCCAATTCTTGCCCTGGTCCTCTTGGAAAGTTGTAACATTGCTTCGTGTTTCCTTTTTTTCCTAATCCCAATGCCATCTTGAAGTTTCTTTTCTTGATACGAAGTAACTTCATTTTCCTCTAAAATTAGGGTTTTCGGTTTTCGTTGAGTTACGATTTCTTGGCTCATTCGACCGATGAAATGTTGCGATAACATTTCTCCCATATATTGAACAGCGGATCCTCTTTTGCTCTGAGAATAATGCATGAGAGACATTTCTGAAGCCTTGTGCAACCTTGTATTTTTCACCACCAATCTTCCATCTTGTCCTGTTCCATGATCAAATTTTCTTCCGTTAAGATTATTTCCATCCAATCGGACACCGTTGCTGATATTGTTCTTTTCCACTTTAAATTCGTCCGAAACGTTTTCGCCACTTAGATTTGGTGTCTCAGCTGCGAGTACAAACACAGCGTCAAGACCGACGACTTTGAGAGAGCCAGCATCCTCGTGGATGAGAAGGGTTCCACTGCCATTATCAGACCGGAAATGTGACGGTCCTTGCGCTTGGTTCAAAGTGGCGTGTGCAACAATTGGCCAGAGCAGGGAAACCATCGCGGTAAACAAAACCAACTCCTTCATCGTGGTTTATTCAGTTTTAATCGTGAGTCATAGCAGCAGTGTCTAGTTCTTTATCTGCTGACAAAATTGAAAAAATATGTATGAGTCAAACTGCACTAGTCGGATTAAGAAGGGCGAACTGTAAGATCACGACATTTAACTTCGGCCATTCAAGGCCGTTGAAAGGCCCTCTATTGATTCTTATAATGATTCAAACCCAAATATATTGCTAATTTGAACATCTTCTCAAAACCCAGACGTAGCGTAGTGTGTTTTGGATTTTCTCCAATTTAATACTGTACGTGCGGAGTCGACATTAGATCAAGAAGCAACTTTTCGCACATTCTTTACACAGCGATAGTAGATGAAAATTAACCTGCTCTCCAAAGTTGTAAATCAATAAACAGAATAAGTTCGCGACAGCAATGCAGGTACAAATGCGTATTTCACAAATCTCAATAGCTATTCTTATACTCAAATATGCTGGACTTCTTCAAAATGTTTTCTTACCAAATGAAAATTGTTTTTCGATAAGAAAAACTCTCGCTCTTTGCTTCGTGTGTTCTGTTCAACCCTTAGATGGTTAGTGCAGAGCTACAACTGATGAGGAAATTTCTTTACCAGGCCTTTTATAGGACACTCAGATTGTAAAAGTTCACGAGGG
This sequence comes from Gammarus roeselii, assembly GCA_016164225.1. Lineage (NCBI taxonomy): Eukaryota > Metazoa > Arthropoda > Malacostraca > Amphipoda > Gammaridae > Gammarus > Gammarus roeselii. The sequence continues at coordinate 14,616 of SDVV010002845.1, forward strand.
GCTGTCAACACCTTAACGAATGGGACGTTTTGTGGGGGTGGGCCAAGCTGTGAAGTATTGAGCTGAAAGTGGGTCAGGAATTATCAACGGGAGTCTGTAAATGGCGATTTTCTGCGTCTACTTTTTCGGTAAAAGAAATCACGCAACATCGTGTCTGTATGTTACTGGTGTGTATTTGCAACATGAACGATAAATGTTGTAGTATGAAAAGCCTTGAATCTATGAACATTACTAGAAAATAATCAATTATTTAAATCCAATTTTATCATTAAAAATCATGCGGTAATTTCAACGCATAAAATTGAAATTGAATATAACAACATCAACCTTTTTTGAAATTTATTTCATGATTAAAATTTGGAGAGCATTAGAAGGTTCAAATTGCAATTCAAATCCTTGATCACAGAAATGTTATATATGCGTGCTCTGCACTTTTTAAAATAAAATATACTTCCCGTACAACAGGCTTGAAAATAGTTATTCACTACAATATTTCCCCTTGCACGTCGCAATATAACCAAACAATTGGGGAAAATATTCGACGGATATTTGGGAACAGTACAAATGTTACACTAGATGTCAATAGATGGCGTTGAGTTATCTTGGCATTCATGGAGCTATACAGATTTGTAAAAATATATCCTAGTTTGGTTAAATATTCTGTATTTTTTTTATTGAAGTCTAAGGAGATCACGGTGTTGCCGCCATTTTCTTGTGAGCACACCGCTTCTCTCTAAGTTATCACTGTTTGGCCTAGCCACATTCTATCATGACAGGTCTGTAGGATAGTTGACAAATCGAGTTGGAATGACAAATTTAGGTGATCAGAGTATTGGGTGGCCCCAAGCGGCGGGTTTAGTTTAGAAGAATGTGACGTAGATACGTCAAGTTATTCTGCCACGAAACTTGTGGCGTAAAGATATTTTGCCACGAAACTTGTGGCGTCAAGTTATTTTGCCACGAAACTTGTGGCGTCAAGTTATTTTGGAGCTCGACGTGTGGCGTCGTCACCCTTAGACTCCCCATAGCCTGTACGAAATAAAACTCGTCGACGATTCAGATTAACAGAAATTTTGATTAACCATTTTTCAATGGAAATTTGAATTCCAGTGGAATTTAATGGGCAAAATTAGTTCAGCAACTATCTTAGTAGAGTAAGTAAACCTGGAACGGGCTGAAAAGTTCATTATAGTAGTGCTTAAATATAAATTTTCCTGTACTTCTTGCTAAGTCTTTATGCACAGTAGCGAAAGAAATTCGTGTACGGTTAGTCTGTAACCGGAAAAAAAAACTAGACTTTTCCTAGGTGGAATTTACCTTCATATGGAAATTTCTTACGGTATTATATCTGGACAACTCTTCTATATGGATAATATCAATTGAATTTCCAATGCGTTCAAATGTCGATCGGCAAATGATCATTAAAGATTTCTCTTAATCTTTAATCATTAACGATTTATCTTTTGATTCTGTACCGCCCAGTTTCAACGCTGCGAACTGCTGTACAGCTTCAACAGTGGTTGCCTCCTTCTGCAACCGCTCTTTCCACCTTTATAACTCAATAAAGTGGTACAGTAGTCTGTGCTCGTCAAGACGGACTTTGATGGTGTTGATGTTACAATTTAGCACATCATGTAGCAAATGGTTTCAAATTGTTGATATCTTGACGGAAAAAAATGTTCAGCTATTCATAAATGGGTTTAAAAAGAGCTGGCCCTGAGGGCCGCTTCCATCGAGATTATAACCCAAGGAATTGAAATAATGGATAAAAACTGCAACAAAAATCAATAAGCACAGCAGTGGCCAAAATTTTCTTGCCAATCAAGTTAACAACAATTTGGAACTGTTTACCACATGACGTGGTAAACACTGATTAAGTAAACACCTTTGAAGACCGACTCGACAAAAACTCGGTGACTAAACCATCCTCTATTAAGAAAATGTGGCGTGAGGACTGTTGTTGCCAAATGTGAAAACAACCTCGGTCGAAGTCTTCAACATCCGGTAGCCCATGAATGATTTGCACCTCATCTAGGCTGGGCTAGTTGTACTGCAAATCGTATTCTAAACTAATGCTATGGAATGGACTCTTCAGCCCGTCCCAAACCTACGACTAAATTAATGTTTTAACGGATGTTTTTTTCTTAATGTTTCAGCGTAGGTTTTTTAGAGCTGTCTTCAGTATAACCTTATGGATATTTATAACCTTCTATGAGGTGACCCCCTTACTCGACTTTTTCCTATTGATATCAGCTCTATTTTTTCAAGTCTTTGTGTGTATGTCTTGAATACCAGGTCTGGGATCCTTTTTGTTGTTCGGTGTTGAATACGTCCCATCTTGTTGAAATCCCCTCATAGGTAAGGTGACGTTTGTTCTTAGGTAAGGTGACGTTCGTTGATACACCCTCATAAGTAAAGTGACGTTTGTTGATATCCCCTCTTCATTAAAGTAACGTTTATCGATATCCCCTCTTAAATAAGGCGACGCTTGTTGATATCCCCTCCTAGGTAAGGTGACGTTCGTTGATATCCCCTCATAGGTAAGGTGACGTTTGTTGAAATCCCGTCTTAGGTAAGGTGACGTTTGTTGATATCCCCTCATACGTAAGTTGACGTTTGTTGATATCCCTCCATAGGTAAGGTGACGTTTGTTGATATCCCCTCTTAGGTAAGGTGACGTTTGTTGACATCCCCTCTTAGGTAAGGTGACATTTGTTGATATCTCCTCTTAGGTGAGTCAACAAGCACTAAATTGTAAATCCAAATGGGGTGTTACCAGTGAGGTATACATTGGAAGCATGATACCCTTGTGCTTCTAGTAACAATTTCTGGATAAAAGCCAAGAGCTCTAATGGATTTCTTAGAGCTAGCATTCACGTGGCTTCTTTAATTGAGATAACATGGATTACTCCAGGATATCGTTGCGTGTTCACTTCAATCAGTTGCTGTTCTTAGACACATATGTCATAACATAAATACATACCAACTTGAATGATTATTTGAAAGTCTAATAGATTAATTAGTAACGAATATCATCGGTTCGCTGCTCTACATGTGTAGCAATGTACTGCTCACTGGTTTGACACGTTACATCATAACTTGCCTCAACCACAAAGTACTGCCCACTGTTTTAACACGTTACTTCAATAATTGCCTCAACCACACTACGTGCGACTGTCGTCATCCTCTTCCTTGCATCCCTATCCCCCTCCCTCAACCAGGCGATCTGCGTCCGTATGTCAAAGCCCCCGCACGACCCCCCATAAACATGCCGCCTCAACTGCCACCACTGGACAGGCGACTGTCCCACCCCTAACCGCGCTGTTCTTAACGAGGTCATCCACACGCAGTGATGGTCATGATACTGTGCCTAGATGCATTACCCAGCACTATGCCCGAGTTCAGCAGTTGTTGCAAGACAAAGTAATTGAAAGAATTAAATAGATAAAGTATTTTGTCCAACGCGGAGCAGATACGTTTTGGCGCGGAAAAATTGGAGGTTGAACGAGGGAAAGGAGGTGAGACGTGCGGCGTTGACAGATGCGACTAGGTTGTGGTGCCCGCCTGTTAGACAGCGAAGGCGAACGATGAATTGGGATGTACTATATAGTTTCAGAAATGCAATATTTTGGAAATCCACCAAACCAAAGGACATGTAGGAAAATTTGAACGTGGTCAAATAAATGATGATTTCGTTTGCAATTCCAAAAAATATTGCTGATTCAGACTCTTTAAAGAGATTTTTCTGCGAATATTTTAGGGCACACCACAGATTCCTGGATGTCTTTTGTATTGACTTATAAACAGCGCAATAGGAACATTCCTCGCTGATGCCTTCCTAACATCACCTTCATAAAACAAAATAGTGTACACGTTCATATCCCAGTGCATTCCCAATAGCTTACAGGTTAACAGCATCCATTAAATGCTCAAAGACAGCCATTGCTAGACGAGCAATTGCAATAAAAAGTGCAACGTAGTGTTGAATAATCTGTTCGTGAGGACCAAAATGTGATGTGGCTCGTTTTAGAATCTATGACTTATAAATGGTGTGTAGATCAATGGGATTTTCGAACTGTAATTGTGACCTCATTTATCTCGTGTCTCTTCCACTTGCTATCTTTTGATAACGCATTCTATTCTTGCAGTTAAACTAGAATGCTTCTCCGAGTGTTTAGTAATTGAACCGATTTTAAATTTAGTAATAAGTCGGAAACATCCCCATCTGAAGGAATGTTGAATTAATTTAATGGTAAATTGTTGGAGTTCCATACTACAATATTTATTGTGAATTTGATATGTATGCATATACAATTTATGCTGTCAGAAGAACTCTTTTTATTAAAATACATTTAGCAATTATTTGACCTTTCTAGCTTTTCGATTTAATTTTAAACTGATGTATTGTAAACATTATATTGTTTGATTTTTTTTGTTTAATAATTGTATTTCTGCCAATAGTCCAATCAGGCTCTGGCAGCCTAGATGAATGAAAAGAGTCCTATCCCCCTCTGGCTGCCTGGAGGAATGAAAGAGACCCATTCCCCTCTGGCAGCCAAGAGGACTGAAAGTCCCATTTTCGTCTGGTAGCATAGAGGAATGAAAGAAAGTCTCATTCCTCACTGTCAGTCTAGAGGAATGAAAGAAAGTCTCGTTCCTCTCTAGCAGCCTAAAAGAATGAGACTCCCATTCCTTTCTGGCAGTCTAGAGGAATAAGACTTTTATGTTGACACTAGTGTATTTGAAAATGCAGCTTCGCAGAATTTTAGCAGCGTTTCCGTCCATGCGGCCTGTAGCTTTGTATTAGGCGTTAGTTACACTGAAGTCTTTAGCAGCCTTTCCGTCCATGCGGCCTGTAGCTTTGTATTAGGCGTTAGTTACTGAAGTCTTTAGCAGCCTTTCCGTCCATGCGGCCTGTAGCTTTGTATTAGGCGTCAGCTACACTGAAGTCTTTAGCAGCTTTTCCGTCCATGCGGCCTGTAGCTTTGTATTAGGCGTTAGCTAAACTGAAGTCTTTAGCAGCCTTTCCGTCCATTCGGCCTGTAGCTTTGTATCAGGCGTTAGCTACACTGAAGTCTTTAGCAGCCTTTCCGTCCATGCGGCCTGTAGCTTTGTATCAGGCGTTAGCTACACTGAAGTCTTTAGCAGCCTTTCCGTCCATGCGGCCTGTAGCTTTGTATCAGGCGTTAGCTACACTGAAGTCTTTAGCAGCCTTTCCGTCCATGCGGCCTGTAGCTTTGTATCAGGCGTTAGCTACACTGAAGTCTTTAGCAGCCTTTCCGTCCATGCGGCCTGTAGCTTTGTATCAGGCGTTAGCTACACTGAAGTCTTTAGCAGCCTTTCCGTCCATGCGGCCTGTAGCTTTGTATCAGGCGTTAGCTACACTGAAGTCTTTAGCAGCCTTTCCGTCCATGCGGCCTGTAGCTTTGTATCAGGCGTTAGCTACACTGAAGTCTTTAGCAGCCTTTCCGTCCATGCGGCCTGTAGCTTTGTATCAGGCGTTAGCTACACTGAAGTCTTTAGCAGCCTTTCCGTCCATGCGGCCTGTAGCTTTGTATCAGGCGTTAGTTACAATGCATTTTTTTCATGTACAGTTTCAATTAATGAAACATTGTGCGAAATCCTCTGCCGCGAGCCATGCTTAATTCCAAACTGTTGTCTGATTCTTCCTCATGGCCCATCACAATGATCAGGGGAGTTTTTGCAAGTCCCAAACTGGGATCAGGGGAGTATTTTATTGGTATTGCACACTCCTTTAATGGCCCGACACTGTGATCAGGGGAGTATTTGATAGGTGTTGCACCCTCTCTGATGGCCCAACACTGGGATCAGGGGAGTATTTGATTGGTATTGCATCTTCTTCTGATGGCCCAACACTGTGCCCAGGGGAGTATTTGCTGGGCCCACACTGGGATCAGGAGAGTATTTGCTTGTTATTGCGTCGTCCTCTGATGGTCTAAGACTGTGACTAAGGGAGTATTTGATAGGTATTACATCCTTCCCTGATGGCCTAACGTTAAGGGATACTTCTAAAGCACCCACGCCTGTCAGCTTATGGCGTGGGTCATGGTGAACATTGCAATTTAAATATCGCTCGTTAAAATTACCATAACAGCCCTCAATTTGGCCACGTCCGGCTGCATGTTCATGCATATAAATATACGTATAAATACCTTTAGAGGTTGTCAACGAAGAAATACTGTTGAGATTTTTTCTGATTTAAATAAAAGCTACACCACATTTAAATCAGGCAAAGCATTCACAAGTCAGTGACGTGTTGTCTTTGGTGTTCAAATTACTTCAGGGACCGATACAACCTCATCCGCTTACTAATTACGCTGCAAAGCTTATGCTTCTTTCGTTAGTACAACAATGAAAATTTTAATACTTTCCTTCAGCTCACAGATTCCAGCACAAGCAGTACAGTTTAGCAACTGTTTGAGAACAGCTTGTTATCAAATACTGGAACATTGAATAAACCAGGAACCAGCCTCGTGGTAGCTGGCCAAAGTACAGTATCGGACACCACTCTTGAGGCGGTAACGCTCTTCACCCTATCATGATCTCAAGTACTTGTTCGCGTGGAGAGGAGATTGATGATCATATCTCTCAGCTGCTCGCGCGCGGTCTTAAAGCAGTTTCCCGAAAGCGTTTCCGCTTCCCCCTCTCCATTGTTATAGAGCTCCACCTGTGCGGGTTGCCGGCTTATTTACCTGACCTCGATACGCTTCGAGAAGTTCTGTTTAGTTCCTGTAGGGGCGCCACAATGCACGGCGGCTGCAGGGTAGATGTTGATTGCCCAAAGCTACTCTTGAAGTGCACTTTACCACGTGATCGATCATCATGTCGTGGTGTACAAGCTGCTGCCAGAACAGCATAGAAAGGCTGAGGAAGAGCCTCCATTACCGTGAAATTAATAAATTGGATTGAACTATCATATCTAGGTTTATCAATGAGTACTTTTATCTACTTTACGTGGTCAAATTTACGAAAATGTAAGCAATGTGTATAATATTCTTCTGTCTGATTTACTTTCTATAGAACAGGAATGTTAAAACGCTGCTGAAGTTCCATTTGGACCATAGATGTTCGCGCAATATATTCACGAGTCCAATGTTAACAAATATGTCCTTATTCGTCAGGTACCATCGTCGTGATCATCATTTGTTTTGTCGCTGTGGGAAAGCGCTCACTATGATAATGTTACCAATAAGGTCTCCACACGAAGAGACTGTTCCATTTCACCTCTCATGGTATACAGAAACATTTCGGCCAAACAAAAATGGCCTCTCAACTTGTCCTGATGCAGGGGTCCATTGACAGAGAATAGCGAGGAGTGGGATGTGGAGTGGAGTGTGGAGTGAAGTGTGGAGTGGAGTGTGAAGTGAAGTGTGAATTGTAGTGTGGAGTGGAGTGTGGAGTGCAATGTGGAGTGGAGTGTGGAGTGGTTTGTGGAGTGGTGTGTGGAGTGGGGTGTGGAGTGGCGTGTGGAGTGGAGTGTGGAGTGAAGTGTGGAGTGGAGTGTGGAGTGGAGTGTGGAGTGGAGTGTGGAGTGGAGCGTGGAGTGGAGTGTGGAGTGGAGTGGAGCGTGGAGTGGAGTGTGAAGTGGAGTGTGGAGTGGAGTGTGGAGTGGAGTGGAGTG
>SDVV010002846.1:0-22253 GCA_016164225.1 Gammarus roeselii
ATATATATAAAACGCGCAACCGTTAGTGACCAATTATGCCCCAATACAACCATATAAAGAAGAAAAAACATGTATAAATACAAGGAATATAAGAAAAAGGAAAATGTTCATACCATAACACCTTGTCAGTCTAGCCCGCAAGCCTGGCATCCAGCCTGCCGCATGCCTTCCGCTACCCTTCCGTCCTCCCCTCGCCCGTTAGCTGACTCACGCGCCAAACCAGTTCTGGTCTCGTCGCTGCTGACTCCGGCCAGCCCCTGCCCCACTGCTAAATAACCCTTATCTTATTCCTTCGCATCCGCGTTTCGGTGAAATACTATCTACTCTCGTTCATATATGCATAAAATCCATTGTGATTTCATTTGGCCGATTTAGCAAACATTTTTTCTATGTTTCTCATGGCGCTTCTGAGCCCTGTTTTCACTCTTCTAACAGCCCACTCATGCGCTTGTTCTGACTACCATTGTTGAATTCGTTTTGTGAACTTGATTCAATGTTTGTCGGCGAGCAATTGCTTCTTGAACTTCATTATTCAGCCAAAAGGGATTGTTTATGTGTATTTTGTTGCTTTCGCTTGCTTGCTTTCACCATCCTATCACTAAGATACGCAAAGTACTCATCAGCGGTCCTGCCATCGAGCTGGTACTCGAAGTCTATGTTACTAATTTCGTCCTCCAAGCCTTCAAAATTTTACCTTGCTGATTCTTACATTATTCAGTTTGCTGTGATTTCGAGTTCAATGGTATGGTGATCACATGTTTTTTTCTTCACCCTTTAGCAGTTCTCCTAGTTGTTCTTCAGTCAGTAGAACAAGGTCCAAGATGTTAGGCCCTCTGGTTGATTTTCTTGCACGTACTGTTTTAGGTTGTTATTATCGACGAGTTGTATCAATCTGCTGCCCCGTAATGCAGCTTCCAGTGTTGTCCAATTGATTTCAGGTAGGTTGAAGTCCCCCATCAAGATACTATCATGTTATGAGGAAACGATTTTGTCAAGCTCGTTGAAGAGAACTTCTTCTTCACCTACTGTTATTCCTGGATTCCGGTATACTAGTACAATTTCCAGTATTATCCCACTAGAGGGCATAATGTCGGCCTGGATTACCTCCTTAGATGATGTTGCTATTTCTCTGCGAGGTATTGGACTTCATTGACATTAGCCCCTGACCCTTCACCTCTCTTGCTTGGAGAAGGTGTGTCTACATTGAATGTCCTGAGTCCTTGAAGGCCTATTTCTGCTTGGAAATTCCGGCTATTCATGTGATATGTTCAATAATACGAATACTATCTCATAAATTAATTATGGGCCCCATTATGGATCGGGCTTTATAAAATGATTAAAAACGACTAAGACAATACAATGGATATTTGGTAAACGAAATACAGGGAGGGAAAAATGCGCCTGTGAAAACGCCTTCTATTCACGATAAAAGGCATGACAAAACTATCAGGAGTACCACCTCACGGGTCGCGCACTCGGGAACCCAATAGAAGAAATGAGAACAAGAACACACGTGCCGCAAATGGGCCAATCGCTATAACGGTGTTCCACGTGTTATTGAGGATGTGTGTATACCTCGTAAATGTCATTATAATCTCATATGGGAAAAAAATCATCATGAAAAATGAAGTATTTAAACTAAAAAATTACTTGGATTAATATAAAGGAATCAGATATCAGCAAGTAAAGTGATGAAGGCTATACGGACATCATTGCTGAATCTTATGTTGGAAGACGCAGGTCTACAATATGAAGTTGACCGACTCTACGTTTCAGCCATTCATTATTTTGTCCCACGCCAGGAGATTGGCTCTTCGCTTTTATATGACGGCCGACCAGATTACTAACCTAAAAAACGGTCACACAGAAACAAAAATAAGAAATGAGGCGAATCATAACTTGCTTATTTGACATGCCAACGTGAGTGTCTAGCGTCTGGACACTCCTCTTTGGATGCGTCTCCCACTAACGTGAGTGTCTAGCGTCTGGACACTCCCCTTTGGATGCGTTTCCCACTAACGTGAGTGTCTAGCGTCTGGACACTACCCTTTGGATGCGTCTCCCCCGCTCCTGCTCAACTCAGTTAGCCGTGTCGAAGGGTCAAGTGTCACATTCGCTGCCGCACAGGGCATTGTGAGATGCGTCGCCTAGTCTACCAACGCCCTCAGACAGAGCCCATATATAGGGGTTGTAACTGAGCTGGTACCGAAAGATTTCTAGCATGAGAGCACATAAATGAGAAATATACAAGTATAAGGACAGATAAAATTGAGAAATGGATGACGTTTTATTAATTTGCATCCGCTTACATCCATCTCTACCTCATTTACAAAATCTCATGGTAGATTGATCTTTCAGTGATGCTAGAAAAAAATGGAATAAAATTTAATTAGTATTTGTCAGATATAACTAATATATTTGTGAGATGAACAAAGCGTCAGGCAGTTTGGAGATAAACTTGATCTGCACTGACCAAGATTGATCGTTCTCTCGATGGGGATGCGTTTGAGTTTTCAAGCCGAGTCCGACCGAACGTTTCAAGGCTAATAATGAGCGTTATATCGACATTTCAGTTAGTTAAAATTCAATTTAATTGAAAGTTTTGTCGGATCAAAGACGTCTCAAATTGCATTCTTTGGAACGCACAATCCAAAATCACGTGTCCCAAATTGATTAAATGATTTTCTTCCCAAAATTGATTGTCTCCTCATTTACTTTAACTAATGGCAAAACGTTATGAATGTGAAACCAAACAGTACATGACACTGTTAAGGCAAGAGTTTACGCTCTATGCTATTGTTCTCAATAATTGCTCTATTCTTTCCAAAGGTAAAGTATAGAGCAATTATTCAAAAATATTCAAGCACCGAGTGTATGGTAAGTGACAAAAGAGACCATAATAATCAATTCAGAACACTTGAGTATGCGAATTGTTGAGGATGAAAGTCTTATGGAACTGTGAAGTGAATGTTCGAAAAAACAAATTGTATCAGATCACGTTAAGAAGAGTGTTTAAAATTTAAATCCAATTTAAATGTACTAGCAGATTGTGTAAAATCGAACGCCTGGTTAGTTAGCAAAAACGTTGCATGGTGTACTTGATATGTTGCAATATATGCACCTAATAACACGAGGCTCTGCACACTAGACATGCAAACATAACATTATCACTATGTTGATTCATTTAAGCGCAATCATAGGTCGCTTCAAGGTCGCAATCCAAGGTCGCAAATCTGTCGCAATCCACCTCCAAAAACCTGGGCCATTTATGTTTTTTCTTCATTAGCTTGAAAATGATTAGTGAACTATTTGCATTGTCTCCTCGATATTTAACTAGAAATTGGCCTCCACTGTTGTGAGGAAAATCAACATTTTATACAATATGAACAAATTTATCAATGGACAAGCAATTTTTGTAGATAAATGTTAAACAAAAGTGACATATGCTGTAAAAAGAAACGTTCCTGTCAACAAATGGATGATGAATGCCCTTCAAAAATCAAGTACTCATGAACACACACATGGGAAAGCTAAGACTTTGTGCCTGAGGAGCTACCATCTGGGTGTAGAACCAGGTTTACATTACAGTATCAGTGAAAGATTTTTTTTCGCCGAATGGGAAATGTATTGCACGGCTCCCCAAAAGTACCGGGTTTAGGGGCCGAATCTTGGTGGCCAGCAATAGATCGTATCCATCGGTTCATTCTGTGGAGAAAAAACTAATACTCTCGAATTTACAGTATGATAAGGTATAATGATGGATTGAAAATTACATACAGTTGGCAGAACACAGATACCATGTACCAAGTCTCGTCAGCTGCTGCATGTTAACTTTTAAGTAGAGGCAGTTCAATAATTCATCTTTACATCCAGACAATCAAAGGATATTGTTAGAGGATACCCTCTATTCTCAATTGTTCAATATGTCATGACGAAAGAAAGAGTTCAATTGAACTCTAGTGATTTATCGGTCAGTAGGTAAAATAATTACGGCATGCGGTCGTCTGAGAAATCCTGACAATATTCTGTTAATACTGACCTTTGGTGTAAAATGAGTGTAGAAGATGTCCATCATGGGAATTTATATTTTCCTTTATTCACGTCCTGTTTGACTATCGTTTCAAATTTTGAAATTAATTATAAAGTTAACATGACAGATTCATGTTCACATGCGAAGATATTTCAGTGAGCCCTTAAAATTGGGCTGCTAACTGAACAGATTCCTACAAGACGAGCTAAAGAGAGGTGCAAGTATCTGAATCGAGGAAAAAAATATAGGAGCGAAATAACACAAACTATGACATGTCAAATTGCATGAAGGAAGTGAATTACGGTTCAATCAAGCTTGTACGCAATGTTCAAACAAGGGTAATTTTAGTTGACGTTTGAGGGTACCGTAGCGAACAAAAAATCGGTTATGGTTAGTCTGTAACCGGAAAAACAACTTCGACTTTCCCAATTGAAATTTTGGTACTATGTGTAGCCGAAGCCTCATAATGGGTAATATTAGACAAATTTCCAATGAGTTCAATATAGAGCGGAAAATGGACATTGAAGATTTACCTTAGTTTTAAATCATGAACGAATTTTTGCTCGCTACTGCACAGTAGCAAAAGAAAACACGTTCATGATTGAAGATTAAGAAAATCTTCATGGATCCTTTTCCGTTCGATATTAGAACTCGGTGGAAATTTAATTGATGTTATCCATTGAGAAGCTTGGTACAGATTTAATACCGGAACAAATTTTATTATGAAGTTAAATTTCACGTGGGAAAAGTGTTGTTTGTTTTCCGGATGGAGACTAACCATAAACGAATTTTATTTCGTTAGTGTACCTATGCTGCTTCTCGTTCTTATATCAGTAGCAATCAAATTCCAGGTTTTACCCGCCATGTATATGAAAAACAGTTGAAACTTCGTTATTGTGAACGTGCAAATCCACATTATTACGAAGATTATACATGAGGTTATTTCTTACAATATACTCGTACAAACACACGACGGAAAAGTTAATGATGTGACCCATTAGGATACTATTACATCGACAATAGTGAGGCAAAGAGTGGTCATGTCTGCAAACATGTGATAGTGTTCGAATAACACGCGTTTGACGTAGAATTATAGGTCTTAGGTTCGTTTGATAGGTAGGAGCATACACGTACATAAGAAAGAAAGAGGTGAGAAAGGGTGTAGTATGAAATAATGCAGAAGTTGATAGACATATTATAATTTAGTAATGAGTATAACATGTTTTGAAAACAAAAATAGAGCGCCATGAGCGACGTGAACTTTCCTGTTAAGCCTCTGGTCTGCTATCACAGAGATAAACTTTGTTTTTGGTAAAAGATGAATGCAACATGTGTGTTAGGACTGGGAATCATCGTCTTGGGAAATATCATAGCTCGCCTCTTATAGACATTCAGCATCAACTTATTTGATGTAAACCAGTGTGCAATGTGAACCAATTAATACTACGCTATTAACTGAACAAGTTTTACGAACATAATACAACCGAAATTCGGAGACGCGAAATCTAGAATATGTTTAAGGGCTATCATTGTGTAGGTGTGGGAATGTATGGGGGTTGAGCGCATGGACTGTACGGCAGTTGGCCTTCTTAACAGACGCGACTGAGAGTTTGTGTCTGTATTTAGAATACAATAAACGACAAACTTTGATCTTTTTAATAGAGCGTTATTCCATTCTACTGAAATCAGCAGCAGCAATTCATTTCAGTGTTGATAGTAGGCGTTCATCTTATATGATCATCGGGTGTTAAAATCTGGTGTTTATAATCACATTGAACGATTTAAAGGATTTCATTTACCACCATCGCTTCATGCAGATGTATGTATGAATGTATTGACATACAGCCATTCCCCCTAGTTAGGAGGGCGGTTTAGATAGGCTGACACAGATGGGGGAGGCGCCCAATCTCCACGCCACAAGACCTCCGTGTCCGTGCCGAGGCTCAAACTCGAGACATGCAGCACCAGAGGCTGACACTGCAGTCGGATACGCTAACCACTCGGCCACGGCGTCCACAAATGCAGACGTACATGCAGATGTACAGTAGCTTAATAAAATTCATTCGCTATTGAACAATAGCATAAATTTAAAATTAAGATTTTTCGTAATAAACTTACACATACGTTTCCTAGTACGTTTCCTAGTAACGTTATGAAGCAATATTTTGATATAAGACAGTCTAAAAAACCCATATTATTTGTTTCTACGTTATAGACATGCCATAAACGATTTTTTCTCTGCTCTCGTACACATGTTGTGATAACATAATTGATCAACTTTTATTTGATCCGTGAACAGGAATCAAACCTGTGACGCTGTTATGCGAGGCTACTCCACGATACATTTGGTTATCCTACAAATTCAATGTATTGATTCAAGCACTTCTGCACATAATACTGTACAAAGAATTTCTGAAATTATATCACTTAGGTATGGGCTTCAAGGAAAATGGGAAAAAGTGACAGCTGGTAGATGCTTTTGATAACAAGATTGGGATACAATTTCAACACAGTTCTTGAAATATCCCAGTTGCCTCATATGTTGGTAATTGTTATCAATCAAAATTTTGAATGCATTGTTTAAACAATGTAGTTGAATGCAACAACACTTTACACTCAGAACAAATCAATACATACAAGACGAGCGTTCAGTACAGTAGCGGAAATATACTTGGCCGTTAACTCCTGGTGATTCTGTCATATGAAAACATGAATAAACACTTACCTAGATTAGTGACGTTTGCATCGAAACTGTATTTATATGGTAAAACGCAACGATTAAATAATGACATTTATCTTCTGCTCATTTTTGTTTTACGGGTTGACTTTGACCATCTTTATAGCTAAAGTTATATTCACTTGCGATATAAGTGTTTACAAATGATAAATTTGTGAACAAAATTGCATGAATCAATTACGAACCTTCCATTTGGAAAAATGTACTGTGAGTAAATCACTCAACATTTAATACCTGAGAACATGTTAGGCATACGAATATTGGCCCTAATGATTCAACCGTTGACTACGTTCATTGAACCGGCAATAAAGAACCCCCCTCAGAAATGAAAAGGGCTACAAAAAAGCTTACTTATGACTTCAACTCATATATGATCCAGATATAATTATCAGAAAATTATCCTAGAAATTTCACCAGATTTAATGAATAAGAGTTGGATCGTAATGTTGAAATCAATTTCATTGTCCACCCATGCTTACTGTTTAGCTTTATAAATATTGAACAAAGTATTGACTCTATCGACTTATTATTACATCAATATAAGGCCCGAGTGCCCTCCGCCGGTCTCCTAATTTATAGTATCAGGCATTAGTGTCGCTCTCAGCTCTCAATAGCACGATGTTTAAAAATTAGCTAATCATGTAGCTACGTTTTATTTTTTTTGAATCGATCATTAGTGCAAACTGTCATGAAAGGATGTTGATACTTTAAATTTGCTGCAGGCAATCTAATTGAAGAGCAATTAGGAACATACTTCCAATGAATTGGTAATTATATTTTAAGTGTATTATTTCTACCAATATTAGACGTTTTATGTCCAATTCTGATTGCTCTTATTTCTCCGTTGAATAGATATAATTATTAAACTGCACGTGTGCCTTTGGATGTGATGATCATAAGTTAAATAGAGGTGGGCTTATTTACAGCTAAAGATGTTCTCGCTACCGTACGTAATCGCTACATCAATAGTGTACAACATGGCCTACACTGCGGCGGTTGGTAGACACCACATGACAGCGATTTACAGCCACGTGAGCTACATACGCTTGTTTTAATGCTCGTTAGTTCAGGGGCTATTTTTCCATCTGTCTTTGACGAGCGATCCATTTGTTATTTGCCATTTCGTTAACGTCGAAGTACGATTATGACTTTTGGTGTTGCTCGAGGATCAGGATGTTCTGGTTATATTGTCAAAAAGTTTCCCGAAGAAACGTCTCACCCTATTGTACTCTGTTTACTCGTGACGTTGAGTTAGTATATATTTTGCTAGATAAAATTCGCTCATTTTAATCAAAATTAGGTATTGAAAGGACTCGTGAGGCTTAATTAAACCGTGAGTAAGACATTGGTCATTAATTAGCGAACTCTCCCTAAAGGCCCGACAATGTGAGCATCTTAGGGACGAATGTAGCGCTTACTTCAAGGTGCTGCAAACAGGTTGCTATGATACATCACTGGTGATCTCATCAGCACAGTTGGAAATGATTTGTGGCGGAAGTAACTGTTACGTAAGTAGCTTCATAAACAATTGGGGACTTTAAAATGATAACGTCAAAGATGTGCTGAATTATTTGCGTCGCTTGTTACAAAAGAGAGCTGACAGAAAAGTAAGCTGTTATGACGGTAGCGGATTCGCGGGTTGATGTCAAATATTTTAGGTCAAAAGATGGCATGCCGGACTAAAAAATATCACCGGACATTGAGCAGATGGTGCTTGAGATTGTATTACGAACAACTCTGCTTCAATGTAGCTAAATCGAATTTGTTAAAGATTTTTAGGTTTATAATCATCTCCAATTTTGTAACTGTATTACGAACAACTCTGCTTCAATGTAGCTAAATCGAATTTGTTAAAGATTTTTAGGTTAATAATCATCTCCAATTTTGTAACATTGAAATATTTTTCCAACATTCTGATGTACGTTTTCGAGTCTATAGATCATTCTAAAAAACTATTCCAGATAAGAAGGGCAAAATAGCTGCAACAAAAAATGCGAAAGTACATCTGCAACACAAAATAAGAATTGGTTCGATGGTAAATTTTTTGGGTGGCTTATTGATAAGTACATTACTTATATTTTTCAGTATAGGTAAAAGCGTGTTAATCCAATAAGAAAGACTACTGTGACCAAATACTTGTTTGCTAAAACCTACCTAACTAAAAAGATTCCAGACAACAGATCATTTGTTGTTTTTAACGTCTACAACAAGGGCTGCCTCCATATTCTTCAGTGCATCGGCTATTCTCAGATCGAGTTTCCCGCTGAATAGGCGCAGAACAAAAAATCACATAAGCTTCATCAATCCCCAAAAGTAAACAACTGTACTCGTTGGCAAATACTGAAATACAGTGCTCTGTTTGCAGTGATATTGTCCAGCAAGTATCAGCAGAGTACAAGTAGTAGTGTAATCGGCAGAGGCATAACGACCATCTTAAGGGTTTCCTGACCATTTTTTTTCCGGCAATCTTAAATGTTGTTCGCTTTATATCCAAGTATCTGTTTCAATCGAATCCAATTGTAGAATGATCTCTATGATATACATTATTGTACACAGTCTAGTCGATTTTCGACAAATCATTCCACGATGAAGAAAGAATGTATCACAATAATCTCAATTTATATTTCTATGACAAAAAATGTCGACTATTTTACAGAAAACATTTCTCCCAAATATATTGCATTGCAATAGAAAGTTCTTGATTTTTAGGCTGCACCTCATATACGAACGAAAAAGTTCCTTGTGATGCATTTTTTACTGTAGTGGGCATTTATCAGAAAAACAAGATGGTTATGTTGATTTTACTTACAACTTATATAATCGCAGAATTGATTAGGATACAGGATGAGACTCAAATAACACAGGAAATCACAATAATGTATAATTTCAGTTTAAGTATGTAATCGTTCTCTGTTAGAGATGCTCTTAGAAGCAATTTCCCTTTCATGATAAACAAAGTCTTAAGACAATCCTACCGAACACTTTTAAAACCTACGCATGTCATTGCTAATAATTTTTGCTTCAGGCAATACCCATTAACTTGTACTTCAGAGAACATCGAACCGAACCTGCCATCAATCCTTATTGATGAAATCATTTCACGTTGGTTAATAATCTGAACGAAATAACCTAAGCGAATGAAATGATTATCCTGATAATTCCAGACACTCACCTGAACCTGAGTTATGAACATTGGAAGTAAAATTTAGCAGTTTAAGTTTTGAAAAGATGTACATAATTACGAGTTGACATTTTCTACATGACAGAGCAATTATAACAGTAGCAGCAGAACTAGTAATAAATATAGTTGTTATGACAAGTTTTACATCCGCTTCTATCAGATACAGATAAATAGCATCAGGTTATGGCAGTCTTAAAGGGGTAACCGAGTGTCAAGTAATTTTTTTCAATGAAGATCCATAGTGATTCAGTGAAAAAAGTGAGAACGATTGGACAAATGGTTTTCGAGATATCCCCTCCTGAAGTTTGTGACGTCATGGACCATATTTGTTTACAAAAAAAAAATTGAAATACAGTTTAAACCACAACTTCCATTTAACCAGGGGATGTTTCGAAATTCGTTTGTTCAATCGCTTGCTAATGTTTAGCGAATGATTATGTTGCAAATGTGTATAAAATAACGATAAATATATTGGCGGGACAACAGTTCTTTAATCCAGTTGGCTCAGATTGAGTTGTATTAGCAATTCCGTGTATCATTCCAGCTGAGCCGGAATACTTTATCCATATTTCTCTGAGCAGCCACCGTGTGGAGGCCCTCAACTTCCAATAACATCTGCAGTGACCTCATCTCTCTGTGAATTATAAAGAGGAATATCACGCTGACCAAAAAAATCTGTAAGTAAAATGATATGCTAATTGATGACATAAAAACAACATGAATAATACTTAGTATCGTCTTCAGCCATCCCAAGAAGCGGACATTTAATTCACGCAAACGACGTATCAGTTAAAGCCTTCTGCAATTGCTTATGAAAGGTGCATATCTGTTGCTTATTAAATTAATGAAAATAAGCCTGTACAGATGCAGGTACAGCAGGATATGAGACTAAAAACGTCTCATATCCGGCTATATGTTCACAGAAATGATTTCCTTTTCTGTGAGCATTGTTCTGAGCTGCATTTTTCAATGCAGTTGTCTAAGACAAATTACTGCTCCTAACCTATTGACATGTGAAACCTGGATCCATGATGTTATGTGCTTCGAAATTGTAGCATGTTTCGTGATCACTCGTTCGAAATGATGCCCCATCAGGCCGTGCATGTGATTGCAAAGGTCGCGATGACGACCCGACACTGGTCGTCATCGCCGCTGTTAAGCTACTGCTATTCACCCTTCATTTCTGATATGAGGCCTCAGCTACTGGATATCACATTAAACTTAGTCACCAGCTTGTGCTTTATAATATCACTACAATTTTGTATCCGTGGAATCTCCCAGGCTGTTGTCGCTGATGAGCAGCTGCCTTCTCTGCACACGCCTTAAATCCGGCCCTGCTGGTCCTAGGTATGAAGATTTCTTATAAGTATCTGTGAGTGGAAAATATTGGGATTTCCACTCATAGCTCCCAGGATGTAGAAGCTCTTTTTCCTCTTCCATTTCCTTAACAAGCACAATCTCCGCAAAAGAAAGAACCTTCAACTCTCAGGGGACAGATTATACAATTTCTCATGTAACAGTGAAAAAAATAGAAATAGTGTCACCGCTTCAATTTAAAAGGCCTACACGACACCAGCCAATATGGTCAAATAAAATCAATGCAATTGCTACTACACGTTAGCTTTTCACTCTTCATTACTCTGACTGAAGCAAACCAAATTGACATTGTATTATCAGTGGAACTAAATATTAAAAATATGCTTTCTTCAGAAGTGACCGCACGTACAGGAAATATGGTGTAATCCACGTGAAAGATGTCCTCGAAAGATCTGACTAGTTGTAATATTCCCCGTTGTTACTGTGAGTCGTACTGCAAAAGTGCGAAGTAAATCAAGTCATTCGCGATGTTCATGGTTGCACATGATAGGAAGAAGACTTGACTAGTGGAAACGGTGGTGAAATCGACAGCGAAGAAGGGGTGTAAAATGTTGGGTGCAATATGAGTTTAATGAGCAACAGGACATTGGTCCAAGAAGCAAATAGAGGGTTGTATGTATAAGATAATAATATAATTTTTAATGATAGTATATTACATTTATTAGTTACATAGTTATTTGCACACAGTATTGAAGGTTAAAATCCCACAAATATTCTAGTTGCACGAATGTTGATTCCCGGACACGTTCATGATGAATTTTTCATCCTTGGTATCGTTTCTACGTCGTTCGCTGTTGGAGAGCCGCTCGATTACCTTTCTGATAGTAATATTCTGACATACATAATAGACGAAATAATGTCACTAAGCTCCACAAACCAAGGATTGATCACTTTGGATCGGTTTCTGTAGTATAAGTTGTATTTTTGCAGGAGTATTGTAATACGAAGCTATATTTCCTCCATATATTATTATATTAAACCCAAATGAATCGAAAAAATAGTGTTTATTTTCGTTTCAAAATATTAGGATCCAATGACCAAATTTATTAGGATCGCTTTTGCTGTTTACAATCCTGCATCCTCTGATTGGATGCATGGGCATTTTATTTTCAGCAAAACATCAAATATAGGCGCGTTTCGTAATTGGGTCGCTCGTGGATGTTTTTTCGTTTTGATTATTATCAATGTTGACTATAGATAGTTGGGGAATACCCTCCTTGTCGAATTTATTTGGATTACACCGAGCTTATAACCTAATTTGAAGCGGGTAGAGTTTTGCAATTCATTGTTATACATATGTTTGCTCTTTTTTCTAGGCTTATGACATCTTCACAATCGGTTGGTCTTGTATCTATAACAAATGAAGTCCTTCCTGGAGGATTTATGTCTTGTGATGAGATGAGAACTGTTACGCGTCCCTAGAGTCGAAAGTGTTTGATGGTATGCTTGCGCGCACATTCTCCGGGGAACGATGATCTAATGTAGGTTACGCAGTTCCCGTTCACATCAACGATAACATTTGTAATCGCATTGTGTTGGAAATAGTTTGGATTAAGATCATATGCGTCGATATGACTCATTTATGTGGAACAACCCCATTAAAGGTGTATCAATGGAAATGGAGTTATGACCAGTAGGAAAACGATTGTTTTGACAATGGGTCCATCAAACATTTATTCAATAATGTCAATATGTTTTGTAAGCGCTTAATGTAGAGCTAGCATAACCTTTTTACACCATAATTTACGTAGGTCACTTAAATAGACGTATTCTTCATTGTCATGTGTTAGAAGAACGTTACTTGGTCTTGCCAGCTCCAAACGTATATTTACGCTGACATTATCCAATAGATAACTATTGCTACCAGCTACATCAAAGTTTAGAGGTCCCATCATGTGAATACCACGACGTACACTTTCTTGAATCCAAGCTTCATTATCATTGTTTGTAGCAAAATTCGCTGCTACGATGCTATCTGGAATAGGTGTTTGAAGTGATTTATATATCATATACAGGACTTTAATTATTTGAATCCGAGCTCTTCAAAGTTGTTTATGCGTTGAGATTATTTATTAGACCTGAATAACTATTTGTTTTCACACTGAACACCATTTAGGAATAATTGGTGACTTAGGAACATGCGATGCGAAAATCCGTCAACAAGTGTAACATGTGCAGCGGCAGCTGACGCGCTTCCATTCTAACACGGATTATTCGACCCGGGGATATAAAATTCGATAAAGGAATCGGCAATTCCACCATCATACAAACTGCTGTTTGTTTCGACTCGATACTTGAATCAATAAATATTTCTTGTTGACGGAGGGAAACATATCAATCACCCCCTTACATATTTCTTTTCCGCGGGGACTTCTAACTCGCTAATGCTGTGAGACGATTCGCTATGCATGTTGTCAGTACAGATTTTCACCCGAAAGTAACGTTAATGGTACGTGTACGCTGTTATTTATTAGTCATAAGCTGGTGGATGAAAGGATTCCATCATTCTTCCACGCTTTTCTTTGATTTGCGTTTTTCTGTTACTTCTCTCGTATTCTTACCTCCAACCATGGCTTTCTTTATAACGTTCTTGAGGGTAGCAATTCCATGCTCCTTGGTAGATTTTCGCATAGCTTTTCGTTCCGAGTAATCGTGTGCCATGTTTCGAGTCTTATCGGCACCTACAGGCTGTACAGTTTTTCATAGAAACAGTAACGTGCGTCTTTCAAGACTGCCTATGGTTGAGAAAAATCCGCTGCCTCTCTGGTACGATATCGGACTTGTAAAGCGATCAATACCATGTAAACTTACACCTCGTATTTTGTCACGTTTCGCAAATGAAGCTTCGTATTTTTTATAGGAATGATATGCATATAACACCCTCATGATTGCTAATTGTCAAATGACCTTATTTATATCCAGCGTTAAATTTATATCTTATTTATTCCTAGCTTATTTTAACATGTTCTTTGAGAGATGATACCGCCAACACCATCTCGTAGATTGATGGAAATGGAATGAATATGACTACGCTGTTATTGTTTATAGATGACATGTGCACGCATAAGTGAATAAGATTTATTGATTGGAATAACGTCAAGAATTTTGACTTGCTTGTCACCCATAAAACTGCGTGAAATTATATCGCAGTAAACGTTTATGTTCCGTACATTATCGTTCATGAATGATATTTTTTCGCTTGTGGCACCTTCACCGACATTATATTTACATCCCGTTTAATCTATTAACTCATCCGATCTCTCTCCAACAAAGTACTAATTCACCGTAGCTTCATTATATTTGAATTGTGACATGTTTTGTAGAATAAAGGCGTGGAGTTTTTTTCGTTGTGTGGCACTGTCATATTCAAACAATTTGCCTTCATCTCTAACGATTCGTTTCCCTAACATACTTTTTCTGACATTGATTTCTAGATCGGAAATGTGTTTTTCCATTGTATTGCCGGAGCTATTTTCGCCAGGAAAAAATGAGATACGTTCATGCCCGATTCATTCATCTTTATCTTTTAAATAGGCGATTTAGAATCGAATGGTGTATTGTTCATCGTGTTTTTTTTTGTATCTTAAACCAGTCATTATAGAATACTCCGACAAGTCCTTCGCTCCCCTCTCCATGTAACTGTATTCCTGGATATATTTGGTTGGTGAAACTTGTAGATGCATTATGCTGGTAAAATTGGCTGCTGCCCAGGGATGAGACATAAAAGTAAAAGTCGTCCGGTTCCTGCATGATTATATTCCAGCACTGGGTCTAAAAACACAATGACAACAGAGCGCTTGCAGACTTCAATATAATCTCTATCTAGATGGACAATGAAACATTTGATCATGTTTATAGGTATATATTTACATAATCACAATCAACATATTTACAACAACATCATCTTAGGAACAAAATCTTAGGAACATTTACAGAGGATAAAACCTGATGATGTGGATGTGCTTTCATCGCCAGTCTACTCGCCCAATCCGGCCACGCCAGTGTGGCCGGATTGGGCGAGTAGACTCTTCCAAGTTAAACCTATGATAGTGTTGACATCATCCTCCATGAATCATCGCTTCCTCTTTTTTGATAAAACAGGTTCAATTCTAATTGTTTGTTTATAAAGGTCTGGATGCTCATAGGCTTGAGTTGTGCATGCATCGACATAATATTGTTTAATTTCAAATTTACCGAGACATTCTTTAACGGTCCGTACAGTGTAAAGCTGACATGCTTGTGCACGAATATTGTGTGTGGTTTCCAAGTTTGTGTAAGATTTCTGGTTATGAATGTCTGTATTGTTCAATTCTGATTATTAGCTTTTGTCTCGATATGTAAATCTTTTGCAGCCGAGTAGCATAGTATAGCATTTTGGTTGTAGGAAGATGATTTCACTAGGGTAGTCGTTGGCTGTTTCGTTTTGCAGTAGTCCCGGTTGACCTTTCTTTGTTTCATCGTACGAGGGATGATCTTTGGGATGATTGAAAAATTCCATGTGTTCTGCCAGGGGAGATTTACGTTTTTCCGTTTCAATATCGTCCAATCCGCTGAACTGAAGCAGCAACGAGTCTGAGTCGGAATAGATGAGTGAGACGTTGTCACCGCAGTGGGGTTTCAGAGTGTCATAGAAGAAACTGTAGACTTTTGCTTTGGCTCTCTCAAGCACGTTGAATCCAACTCTGAGTGGGTGAACCATTCAGACGTTTTTCTGCTTCAGGATCATGATGATTGTTTCGCAGCCGATGTTTTTTTTTAGGAGTGGGTTGGCAGCGTGTTTTCGGAATTTGTTGACTGTAAACAAGACCTTTGGTTCTAGACCCCTGTTCAGCGGATTAAATAATAACTTACCATACATAAAATATGAGAATAGCTTATATAATGACTTCCCGAATGACCCAATAGATTCCTGATGTCTTTGTATATTCTTCGTTATAAAATGTTATTGGATGGGTTCCTGTTTATTCCGAAAAAAATTATGAACCTTGGTGACTTCCAGTCCTTGCCTGAGGAGTACATGTAGAAGTTCCAGTGCCACGAGGTAGTCAGTTTGTAGTTAATGACGAGCAGCCAGTTTAATACCTGTCCGTTTCTGTTTTTGAGGTGAGTGGAGCCTTCCAAGAGATTTTTCGTGAAAGGTGAAACATCATCCAAGCTGACGTTTTTATGATGCAGCAACAGCGGCAGCTCATCTGTTGTTCGTGCAACTTCCGCGCTGACTTGGGCATCTATACCCACAATGTATGTATACTCGCCTACACAGACTGCGTTTACCAAGTCAAATGCTTGAATTTTTTCGGGTGTGAGTTCGTGAATTTCACCAATTATAGATGACACAGGTTGTTCAGGGAAGTGTTTATTCTGGTAAGACCTTTCGTTAAAGTCACAAAACAACCTCATGTATTTTTTACGATCAGATTGAGTAGATCGACATCTTTGACCAGCTCCAGTTTCATCTTGCCTTCGTCGAGAGCAGCTGGCATTGCAAAACCAGACGCGCCGATGAAATGGATGTGATCCAGGCTGTAGTCGTGAGTCATGCCAGTATCAGCGTGTCGATGAGAAGGTAGATGATCATGTTCTCAAGCAAGGTCTTGCAGTTAACTGCCTGCCACATTACACTTTAGCGTACGCAGTGTCTGATATTCCTTTGCCTCGAAGTTGACGGTAAAAGCCTTGCTGCGATGGAATGTCTGTTTGGTTCAGCACAGAATCCGATATGACGGCTTCGTAGCAGAAATGACACTTTCAAGTAGCGAGTTCTAATACGCGGTCACTGTACCCGAGACTTGTGAGATGGGTTTTCAGGATCGGAATGTCATAGCCACTGACTTTAAAATTTTTGGCAGGACTATCTAAACTTGAGTTTAGAAAGGAGAAGAAATCAATGAACTTGACGCCGTACTTGCATGTGTCATTGTTCCAGGAGACAGTGATGATCTACATCATGTCAGACTGGTCTGGTAACACACGGATATATGAGAAGTTATTGCCGTCCAAACCGCGAAGAATAAATTGCATGTCGTCGGCAGACGCGTTTTGAGCTATACAAGGCATGAACCTGAGTTTCTCGGTGATTTTGATGTTGCAATCTTTACGAAGGGCTGAAAGATAACTAGATGTTATCACCTCTCTATCCGGTCCCACGACCCCATCGATGAAGTGGTTGTTGTGCCGTACCTTTTTATGCCCCATCTCCAAATTTATCGCCACAACACTCACAAAATTGTTGAATACAATCATCTTTAACATCCAACTTACTTAACACAGGCATCGGGAACTAGGGCAAGGAAGTCCTGTAATCATTGTAATCTACCAATAAATATTTAACGAGATCTGTCTCCACTCACTCAAGCGGAACTGAAGTCGAGTCCACCACTTTTCGCACGACAATCCGGTTATCCATATCAACTAGAACGTAACTATAACTACAAAGCTTATGAAGATTGACTATCTCTCCTACCTCCTTTACTGGTTCCAGAATAGATTGGCTGTCGTAGTATGCAACAGCTGGTGGTTTAATTGTTGCGTGCATGGCCGTGAATTGTTACATCTCGCCTTCTTCAGGTATACCGACATTTTGCAACCCAGTACTCGATGAACACAATTTCACATGGCCAGCAGCTTTGGTCTCATCCATCCCTTGCATGCAGAATGAACAGAAAAAGTTGTTTCTATGTGTCGTTTTTCTAAATGTGTGCATGAATGTAGAGAAGCATGGAATGAGAGTGACGTGGTTGGCGTCTAAGATTTGAACTGGACCGTGCGTTCTTCGCTGGCTTTCAAACTCCCCTTGTATATATAAACTAATCCGAATCCTTTCTGTTTCTCCCTCTCAATAGGAGAAAGGTATTCTAGAGCAACAGGTGTGTTCAAGGCAAGGTATGGAAATTAGGAGTAAGCGTTTTTGTTCTTGAGATACGTATCACACGACTCCCGTCTTTTAATTGAAAGGTTTGTTTCCTGCTCCAGGTGAAAGTGGGCAATCAAGCTTGTAAGCATACAGTTGTTATTTTCAGATTTGATGTTGACAATATGGTGACGGCCAGGACATCGTTTGGGCCATGGACAATACTCATCAAGAAGTTTAGTTCCATTAATCCCAGTTTTGTAATATGTGAGGTCTAGACTGGTTACTGTTTTAATGAAATACCCATTGCCTTTCCCTCCTTTTTCTTGAATATATTCTGCAAATCAACCCTGAACTTTTCCTTGAATTCGCTGGGAATGGTGTTTTTTGTTAGAGGGATAGCTTTTGTGAACAGACCTTCAATACCTTGTCATCAACCGAACCGTCCTCAATTAACTTGTCAATTGTAGCATTCCCACTACATTGGAGTCTTTGGAATTGGCCTACTTCGTTACAGCATGTTTAACTAGCTCTTCACGTCCTAGCGTAATCAGTGTGGTTATTTGGACATGTTCAGTTATTCAGTTATCACAAAGTTGTTATCCAAAGTACCTCTGAAAACAGGCGGGTAAAAGATAGGCTCACGCAACGGAGCAGATAGAGCAGCTTGATCGTGAGTATTACCCAATGCTGGTTCATTGACCAGAGCCGAACCGAGAGTAGGCTAACCAAAGATGTGACCGCGCACTAGACATAGCAGTAAACGCTACAATGGGCTGAATGACGAATGTGTCCGGTCCAACAGTAGACTGCGCCAAGGGTGTATCCAACGCAGCAGTAGGCTGACCGACGAGTGGTAGTTCCAAAACGGATCAGCAGCAGCAGCAGCACCGGGTTTAAGGCTTGCGCTATGGCCTGCGCAAGGTTGTACGGTAGCGGACATTGCGACATTTCCGTTAGGTTACATTGTGGCGAGGTTAGCGCTAGGTGGCAAGGTTGCGATGCTTGCGCTAGGTGGCGGGGTTGCGATGTTGCCGCTAATTGGCGGGGTTGCGAGGCTTGCTCTAGGTTGACGGCAAGTACCCGCGTCACTTCGATATGGGCCGTTGCCACAACTTTCCCGCCTCGAGATGCATCCAACAATGGTGTCACGTTTTGATTCACCCTACAGGCTAACAAAGTTATTGAGAAAAATCTCTATAATAAAATTTTTTTTACATGTTAGAAGTACTTACATCACGAGTAAAAACCATGTCCGTCACTAACAAGATCAACACTGCAAATCATTCCTGAACTGCAGCATTCATCATTTTTTATGAGACGACTTGGATAGATGTCATACACCTCCAGATGTACAATAGTTGCCATACGCAGCAAGATGTACGAAAACAAAACGAAGACAAAATCAAAATAAAACGAAAACAAATCAAACCGTATATAACACTGCCAGACGCTATATGTGTTGTAACCTGCTTATAAAAAAATGGACCGCTAACGTGGGTGGACACACACATCATCAGCTTCTTGTCGAGCGAACATCCTCCTCATCAAGTTGGATCATCAACTCATCCGAAAAAAAAGGGTTGATAGAAGTAGGAAATCTTGCAGTTATCTATGATCCTGGCATGCAGAGGCTTGCATTAATTCAAGATGATAGTTTTGGCCAACGACACTAACAACATTTAAGGATATCTTGAACATTTTAAAGATGAAGGAAAATGTATCCATCTTAATATGACAGGATTCGTCGACTGTGGAGCTGGTATGCAACTCTGACGAAATATCGCTCGATTTTATGAATAACAGGTCAGAAATGAACTAGTCTTGATTTGTGACAAGTACCGACTTTTTTGTGAGCTTCCTCAGTCGTGAGGTACCATGCTGGGTATGATTCCCAGCAACTCTACATCTCAGCCTAAGCCACTTGGACGAATCTTGGAAGACAAGCCCCTAACGTTGGATTTACCAGACATATAATTCTATAATGGAAGTGCCTTCTCAATCTATGGTGAAAATGTTCCTGGAGGAAGATCCTGCTTTCAACATATCATAACTATTCATATAATAAAATGTAAAATTAAAAAATTATTTACACTAACCTTTGTAATGCATCATGACCAACTTTGTAAAAGCTTCTGGTGTCGATGGATGACAAGCTTGAGTCTGATGTGGGTGGTATGCTTGTGACTGCCACAATTGAGCCTGTCGAAGGTGCTATGACTGAGGATGTCGAATCTGTTGAAAACTTTGCTGGTTGGTTGGGTGATGTCTGTAAACAGGCGTGACCAGCGAATGGCCTTGGTAGTTTGGGTGATGACTGTACGGGGTTCGTATATTGTTACCAACTCTGGCTAGCAATAGCCCTGATAGTTTGGGCGATGAATGTATGCGTTATACCCGAATCCGCATCGGATCCGGTCTGCACACGGACGAAAATGTATATATATATAGGAGATATAACCGTTTTTACTCTATCACAAAAAAAAAATACTTTGATCACCGAGTCCAAAATTATGTAGACTTTTACGTTAAACATAAGCTAACAGCACCATCTATAGGATTGAGCTAAATAATATTCCGCACCTAATCATCCCTAAAGTTCCGGGTAGATCTGGCCTTGAAGCTTGAATACTCTCGATCGATCTGTTGAATTCCACACATTAGTAAAGAATTAATGTATACTGAGAAAAAATGGATTTCTGGGTGAAATCAAACTGATCAGTTACGTATTAACACTAACCGACGGAATCCCGAGGTTGGCCCACATTGGTCCTGGCTTGATGACAAGATGTCCATCCGCTCTCCCATATCTGGAGATGTTAATTTTTTAACAAGTATTAGCTACATTGCTGGCATGATTAGTAAAAAAATGTTACCACCGATCTAACTTTATTTATCGAGATTTAAATCAGAAAAATAATCACGCTGATCCTAAATATTTACCTGGTGCTATGTCCACCAAGCGGTTCCTTAAATCGGCGAAATCGTCAAACACGGCCCTGATGGTATACATCTGCAAAGGAGAGAAAGTATATATAAATTGAAGGTTTCTTAAAATAATAGTTAGTTGCGCAGCATCTATTTGGAAAGATACAGACTGTTTTATATGAGGACATCAACATATTTATTGCACCCGCTCGATTGTTGTGAGCGGCTTCTCATCTAGTGAGAAGCGTGTTTTGATCGGAAAATTGATCACTAACTACAATGATAGCTTCGACGGGGTGATCATTTCGGGGTCGGAGCATTATCCTGTACAAAAATTTGATAACATTAAAATTCATAGGGTAAATTTGCATTATATCCATTATCAAAAAAATCTAAAAGTAAACTCCTTGTAGTGTATGACGACTTCATGCTGGAACAGAGTCTCTACGTATAATTGCGAATGTATTCAGCCGGGAAGACACACAAATATCAGTGCGATTTACTTGAAACAGTCCCTATTTCACTCTAATCAGGTCCATCGTCCATTTTCTTTGAATGCTACTCATTTCGTAATTCTACGCATGTACGATATAAACCAATTGAGGTATTTCGGTAAAACATTCCTTGCAAAAGACAAGATTGAGTCTTGTATTTCCGTATATAAGTTCCATGTAAAACCATCAAAGTACGGGCACATTATGGTCAATTCCACCCAGCCAAGTGATTCGAAACTCTTGATTAGAGCGCGAATTGCAGGATACGAATTTGAACATGAGAGACCACTATAAAATATAATGTATGCCAGATTTGAGATTAGTAGTGAATTAGAATGGAGAGTGTCTACTACAATCCAGAGACCGTTGGATCATTTTCGAGCGCAAAAACCCTACATCAAAGTTATACGAACATCTGTCTGTCTAAAACAATGCGTGATGTTGAAAAATTCATAGAAGGGTCAGAGACCTATGCCAGGTTTAAACAGATTCCCTTAAAATTCAGTTGACGCATGTTCGCTGCAGCCCGACCAGGGCAATACTCTGCTCAGACATTGCTTCTATGAAAGAATACGCAGATAAAAATGAAAATTCAGATATTGCTTATATGATAGAAAACGTAGATAAAAAAAGACGAAATTATATGTATTTACATA
>SDVV010002847.1:0-22251 GCA_016164225.1 Gammarus roeselii
CAAGCAGTAATCATCATACACTTGACATCACAGCGATACACTTCGTTTATCTGGCCCTCGATCACGTTTCTTGTCGCTCCTGTGAGCCACGATGGTGTCCTCCTCTGAGAAAGCCACTTCCCCACGACACAAAGCAACTGCCATAGATAACTGGAAACATTCTCTTCGCCTTTTAATTGAATTTCAGTTTATTTTTCAGCTGTGTTAGAACCGAGTTTATAATAACCATAACTGGCTCTATAATTTAGCCAGTTGGACGTTAACGTCATCAGAGATGGGCATGATATAGCTCGTGAAGATCCGATCAAGATCGTGATCTCATCCTGATCTTGAAAATCATCTTTATGTTAGTTATCTTGATCTTGATTTACATGATCACTTCTATGTCAGTGATCTTGCACGTCTGGATCATTTATATTCAAGATCCCTTGCATGAAAAAAGTGAGGCCACTGTTGATACAGATTCCGGTCATTGCATGCCCAAACCCGTCAGACAGGACGTGATGACATCACAGCTAGCTGGACTTGTCAGCTGATGAGGATTTCTCCATGACAATGGATGTGTCCTTCCCTGCTTCTAATAACACGGAAGACTTTGAAAGTCCTTCAATATTTGCATGACACTAAAAAGTCCCTGGTAAGATCTGGAGTGGTATATTGCTGGTTAGAAAATCTTTCAGTGATTCAAATAAAACATGCGCATCCTTCTCCTCTGCGTCGTTCAGACACCTCTTCTAATTTACAGGCATCGTCCATCTCCTCGATGCCAACTTTGAACAACTGGTCTTTACAAAGGCAAACTTTTATAAAAAATAAGTAAACTCCCAACAACGGTCTTGCTGTTAGCAAATGTGGAGAGGGTAAGCGGCAAATTTGTATACATTCTAAAGTTTCTAATTTGTTTGTAGAAGAGATAGGAAGTTGAAACAGAGCTTATTCGAATTGAAAAAATGATAAATTTAATTTTCACATGAAGTACCGCCGTCCGCTGCAGTTCACATCTCACTACAACGGCAATAGCTCGCGAAGGCTTTCCCGTGCATTTCACTGTTGTTCTTCATCGAGTTCATCAAGAGATGCAGGCTGGAGCCTCGACTCACATCTCAAAAATGCCATGGACTAAATGACAGCTCGATTTTCTGACAAGTTCATTTCAGTCAAGAGTGAGTTCCCATGACCACCGAGATCGTCTGTCCTTTCTCTGCTTGACAAGTTCTTCTGGAGTTCCGTCAAGAACCATGTGTTCAGATGCAAGCCTGCATCTCTTCATGAACTCAATGAAGAAGTGATTGAATCCTTCGCATGGATTAGCAGCGAAATGTTCCGGCAAGTCGTGATGAGTTTTAGCCGTAGTATTTAGAAGTGAATTGCAACTGACGGCGGTCTTTTCTAAGTATGACTCTGTGAAAATTAAACTATACTTTCTCTTAAGGAAAATAAACTAGTATTTCAGATGCATTCATTTTGAACGCTCACCATGTAATGAGTTCAATAAACCCTATAATACTGACTTGCCTACTTCGGTCTACTTGTTCTGTTGAAAGGAAACTTTAGAGTTCAATAAAACAATAATATCGACAGACCAACTTTGAACAACTTGTGTTGCTGAAATCAAACATGTAGAGCGTCCATTAAACCAATATTACATATTACTTGTCAACTCTGATCATCAGGTGCTGCTAGGTGAAAAGGCTTTCGTGATCCAATAATTAAATAACCTCATCCAGTCTTGAAATTAGGGTCTTATACTGATTAGAACCTTATATCAAATCAATAAACTTGACGAATCATAATTGCGTTTTCATAGACCGTCTAAAACGCAGGTCGGTGAAAGTGTTTTATCGTTGTTAAGTATGATCTTGAAAGTGATCTTCAAGGTCACTTAATTTTCACGGATCTTGATCTTGCTTTTCAAGTTCGCGTTATCACTAGTAATCTGATTTTTTTCTTCTAAATCCCTTTTTCGAGTGAAATGATCTGATCGTCATGATCAACACAGTTGATAATCTTGCCCGTCTCTGGACGTCAATCTTTCAGAGGTTTGCTGGGATCTTCCGGTGATCGGGATATTCAAAGGTGGGCCGTCTTCATTGTCAATGTTCAGACTGTTCTCCATGATATTACATGCTAAGTTTGTGCAATTTTTGTTGTCAGATTTGAGGGGGCCAGAGATCACTTGAGTCTCGTCTCCTGGCACTCACACGCACTCTTTCACATGATCTAAGCCAGCCTCGCCTTCAAAAGTCCAATATCCATCTCCAAGTCTTATAGGCCCACTTCTAGGCCCACGACCAGGTTAGCACAAATAGCAGGGCACCCGAACGTTGCGATTCTTAACTACTGTGAAATTGGAAGTACCATGTAATGATGCTATGTTTTTCTGTATCTGTCGTAGGCGGCTCAACAACATTGCTCTAACACCAACCAGCCAGAGCAAGCTATACCGCCCACCAGGAGCAGTGATGACCAAGCAATATCCATTTAATGTTCCATGTATTATAATCACTATATAAAGGCAATTTTAACCGTTTCTTTTGTCAGGTATTACTTTCATGGATGTTTAGTGATCAAAATATAATTCTAGTTTTTTCCTGGGTGATGAAAATACCTCGAATTGAATTCAGGACGCATGTTAACGTGACACCTTTTGGACCACATTTGTTCCTTGAATTGATCTTGTATAATGAATAAACTGAATGCAAATAGTATTATCTATTCATTTACCCCATCCGATTTAGTGAACGCAAACCTAAACGCGTTATATGAAGGAACAATTTTGCGGATTAAATTAAAACCTGCAGAGTTGCATATCTACATAACTATATACTACAACTCTCAACTACGCCACATCCCTGGAATATTGATAAAACGTTAACCTGTTGAAGTATCGCGATTACTGAAAATTTAAAGTTCGGACTCTGTGGATGGGTTTAGTGAAACGAGAAAAAATTAAATCAGCAACCTCGTGTACGTCAAAACTTGTTTTTATTAGGCTATAGCCATGAATCTTTGAACTCAACACACCGTTGATTAAAACATGACATTTCAAATTTGGTCGGATATCACATTACGAGCGGACAGACAGAATGACGCGAGTCGCCTCTCCTGGGTTTAGATGACTCGTGACTTCATACATGGAAATTGGATCTTTTGACCTAGTTGGTGCTTAAACAATTTTTAGGATATATAGTATTTCACACTCCAACAAACATTTTCTTCCAGGTCAAAGTTCAAGGCCAGGCCTCATAGTTAGCGCGATCACAATGATCCTCCAAGGCCATCATGTTGCCCTGAGGCAATGATCAGCTGATGGTCTGCCTTCTATCTCGGGTACAAACCCTACGCCTCCAGTATCTTACCTCGCGGATAATAATCTGTTCCACATTTCTCTCCTCACATTCAAACATTTGTAATTCCAATAACCTTACCGTAAGCATACATTCGACTAACCTTCCACGCTCACTCTTTTGCTATAAGGCCGTCATGTTGCCCCGGGCAGCGAGCAGCTGATGACATGCTCCAGCTCAGAGTACGGTCAGTACGTTTTCTCAATAAATCCCTAAGGTCGGGCTTCCTTTCCTCCTTCTTCTCCTCAGATCCTATTCTTCAGTAGTCTCAACTACCCCTCGCTAGGATTGATTCTACTCCAAGGCCATCATGTTACCCCAGGCAAAGAGCCGCTTACGATCCGGCTAGAACACTTACATTTCCCTTCCACTCCGCACCTCTCGTCACCCCCAGCAGCGCTAAATTCGGCAAGTATCAGATGGCATCCACCCTTGAGACGTACCCTGACCTACATTCTCAAGTGATACAGATGGCTTGTAACCATCGCATACCTCCTCTCTCTCTTTGCTTCCCAGCATTTCATAATCATAAGAAACCGCCGGCAGCGATGAATTCGAGCAGTCCTAGGCACTCACTTTGCTACACCAAGGCTACCATATTGCCCACAGGCAACGAGAAGCGGATGGCATGCCTCTCGCTCCAACAGCCCTACACCCTCCGCCCCTATCGGCAGTCGCTGCAACGCTTCATTCGGCAAGTAGCAGATAGTATACACAACTGAGGCATACCCGGACCCACAGCTTTTACCGATACAGAAGACTTGTAACCTTCCTCTTCTTACCCCAGTCACTCAACACATTCTACCGTCCCGTAAGTAATACAGCTATATCATTTATGGAATAAGAACCCTAATCTTTGATAAATAAATAAAAACATACTTAATGCATAGTAGTCTTACTATTAGTATTCGGTGAGTGGTATCAATCATTCATAACGTAATGAAAACATAAATTAAGTATATCCCACCTAAAATGGAATCTATGTTTGCAATTTGAAACATATTATTTCGAACGAAACAAAATAATTATAAAAAAAGTTCTGAAACACTTTCAAGTTATGTGATACATATAAACAAGAAACCTATGCTCTATGTTTATCATACAACTTGTGAAATGTCAGTCATCGTATTACCTGATCAAATTATGACCCAGTATGAAAAGGAGTAGCTGGCTAGTTAGAATAGACAGCATTTTTTTAAATATATATGATTCAGTAAAAGTGTTAAGTAATACGAATCTATTACCGTAGGTCTGGTCACTGTTTCTTGTTGCTGGGAAATGGGCGTCACGGCTGGCCGTGACGTCAGGCGAACAAGGCCAATAGACACGAGGCATCGCGGGTACCTGCGGCTAATAGGGCGATTCAACCAGAATATTGACATGAAACTGGGGCCAGGCAATGGAAGGATAGCATTAGGGGCAGAGCAGGACCACACGTGGCCCGAACAGGCTGATCAGGTCAGGTCTCTGGCCTTAGGTGAACTAAGATTTGTATAGTGGTAACTTAGGACATGTTGTTAATCTGTTCCTATGTGTTGTGGTTTCATTTTTTTTGTCGTCTTCAAATTGAACAGTTTTGCGATAATATTTCTTCCCTATTTAGTTTAAGTACCTCGAGATCACCATATACTGAAACTGGTTCCTACACTAGGACAATAAAGAAAACAGGATTTGGGTGACTGATTTCGAAACATTGCAGTTGTATGTAACAGAGCTCAAAGAAAATAAGGTAAATCTTGAAATTGATGTAACCCAGGCAGAAAACTTCCACACTTGTAATAAATCTGGGTGAGTGGAAAATAAAATCTATCTAGGGACAGAAGAAAATCTGGAGTGTATGATGAAGTTTCTTTCGGCTATAGAATGGAGGTACATTGAATTGGATAAGATTCGAATAATTAAAGTTTGCAAAGAAGAAGAAGAAGAACATTTATGGACATGCGGGAATCTACATTTATGGATTCACGGGGATGGAACAGGCTTCCGTATTCGTATCAGAGATATTGTGAAGTATATGAAGGAATTTGAGAGGAGACTGATACATAGTGATGATGGGTATAGATGTATGTTCGCACCATGTTGATACAAAAAATACATAAATATTGATGCATCGAGCAAGATCTGTAATTATTATTAAAAATACCAATAAAACTATGAAAATCCTAAATCAAATTGTTTATATTATCCTAAAAATTAAAAGGTTAGGCGATGAAGTTGCATACATTGTGTTGTTCGAAATTAATGGGGTGATGATGGTAGTCTGTAAACTTTACCAGAAAGCAATAAAATTGAATAAACATAAATCCGCGAGTATTGTATGGAGCCATTTTAAACGAAGTCATCGTGAAGAGTATGAAAACTAAAGGAAAGAAAAAGGCAAATCAACTGTGCAAGTCGTTAAAGGATGAAGTGCCAGGAGATATTGAAGTAAATGTGGTAGACCAACTATGAGATGAAGTGTCCGTTTGTATGATGATGGAAACAACTATGGATTCGTGTAACATTCAATCCATCTAAGATTGAAAATCTGTCCTCTTTGATAATGTATATGACTCGAGATTGACCACAGAGTAGAAATAATTAGGTGTAAGTTTTATGAATAATCGTGTTGAGGTAGGGCTTCATATGTATATAATAATGACTTAAAACCGTACATAAGGCTAGGTTAGGTTAGGTTATATTAGGAATCTATTCTCTCTGGTAACATATATGAGACGAGATTGACCACGAAGTAGAAAAAATTAGGTGCGAGTTGTATAAAGAATCGTGTGGAGGGGATTGCTAGGGGGTTCTGTACGGGGGTTATGTACGGTCTTCAATGACTGAAGACCGTACATAAGGTTAGGTTAGGTTAGGTTAGGTTTTTGATGGGTGTGAATATCATGTGAAACTGATTTGGAATTGTATCAAATCAAAAAAAAAATCAAGAAGCATATAGAAAAAAACTATAACATTCAAACAATGATGAATTATATATGAAAACAGATGAAAATTGCTAGATCAAAGTTGGAAGTGCGTATCAAAAATGGAAAGGATAGATGAAATTGTAGAGACAAGTGGAGATATGTGTTATGCATCGTATAAACATTGACTGAATACCGTACTTAAGATAGGTTAGGTTAGGTTAGGTTTTGATGATTTACTAGATCATAATTGGATGTGTGTATCAACTGCAAAGTATTGATCAAAATGTAGAGACATGTGGAGATATTTGTTATGCATTAATCCTAAAAACACAGAAAAAGCTTATGTAAGCATGAAGAATCTTGAACGATGACAGATAATTAATGGTTAAGTTGGTTAGGTTAGGTTAGGATATAATTATTAGTTCTTTTAACATAACATACCGTGAAAATGATGCACATTACAAATCGTGTAACAAAAGCGAGGGATGTTGTTCTGTGGGTTAGGTTGGTTAGGTTGCGTAGATATTAATTCATCTGACAGTGAATGGTAACCCATTTTGCACAGAATGTGTGTAAATGCCTACATAGTGCCCCATAAATGAGCCAACGCAGTGACGCTAACTATCCTGTAAGTATAAAATTGGACTCATATCGTTACTCATTCAGATAGCGGTCCGCTTTCGGAGAAGAAGGATGTCGTCCAGTTCGATATGGAAGTCTTTACCAGAAAGGAAAATGCAGGATATGTGTTATTTGCAATGCGGAGATAAAATTAAGCGAATCAAGTTCCACGTTCGGGGTTTGGCAACATATGAAATGACAGCGTTATCTTGAACATGCTACTTATATAAATGAGCGAAAAAAATACATGCTCTAAGGATGCTACGGGTGTGTTGATAGAAACTCATAATTAAGATTTGGGTACCAAAAATAATGATACAGACGACGCTAGTAACAACAAAACGTGGAACGTATAGAGATCGGGTGAAATGGGGGAGTATACCCAAAACTTAGCCGAAATTTAAGATAATGAAAATAAGGGGAAAACGTGGGATACTTTCAGTGGAATGGATACCAGTGATAGTGATATTGAAATGTGTGATAGTGATATCGAGGATATGTCATGTGAAGAAAACCTGCTAAAGTTGAAGGAAACCGAATTATCAAATGGGGTAATGAAAGGGTGTCAAGTATAAGAAGCGTAAAATTGCATAGCAAAATCAAATCTATGTATGATTTTGTTTCAAAATTATTGGTAATGAAACATGAGGAGAGAGAATCATGTCTCGAACGATTGAGTGCTAGGAGAATTATGTATATTTCGGATATCTGCGGGAATATAATGAATGGTAATGTGGGCAATAGCAAGAAGAAACCTGAAGCGATTCCATGTCATAAACCTGTACTAGAAATAAAAAAAATAGCGTCCATTCAAAGCTCGCTGAAGACTATAAACAAAGTGTTGGTTACAGGGATAGGATTGCAGGTATTGCATACACTTCTCTCAAAGGTCGCCGTTTATCTAAAATGTGTACTAAGGGCGTTAGTCTAGAACCCAATAGATCAGAGAAAAAAAACACCCAGATGATAAATCCTACACCGATACGACGAGTCGACAGCTCCAGATGAGGAATAAATGCACCTCATTGATAAAGAACCCGCAGAGTGGCACTGATACCAAGGATCAAGATACCACATGCGAGGGAGGTCGAAGTCATTAGTTATGTTTCGCCAAGATGCTCACGTCGAATTTTCGTTGTGAATAGTTATGTTTTCGTATAAATGATATCCCGTGTGTATATCAATATAAATGTGTCAAAATCTTTTATCAATGAATAATATATCTGATAAATCTTTGTTTGCAATATCCTAAATTTATCTCGGATGATTAGCATTGAAATGCACTACAATGCCTCTTGCCTTACGTTGAAAATGTGATAGATATTAGTCCAATTTAAAGGTATACTCCGATATTGAGGCGTAAATGCGGCCAGTTCCCCTGGCTAATTACATGGACTTCTTCAAGTACCCCAAAACCACCCTTTGTACGATGAATCAAATAAATGACTGCTGGGACTACTGAGAAAGCGAAACGGCCAACGATCACCCGAGTGAGATCATTTGTTTGTAACCAACGCGTTACAGTATTTTGCTCGCATGTCCGAGGCCACAGACCAGCTTCTAAGGGTAGTCAAACCGTAAATGCTCATGTGAAATAAGACCGTAAAATAAATACGAAAATATTTTGGTTTGTGGACCTATCAATCTCTAACAGAAATACTAAAATACGAGTACACTTTCGCGTGAAACTATGAAAGCACGTCAACATGAACATGTTATAACCTGTAAATGTTCATAGCGTTCATGCCGCGGAAATTACTGATAAGACAAAGAACAGATACGAGCAAACTTACCTAATTTTCCAGGAGGGCATTCAAAATTTTGCCTAGAGGCGTCCTCAACCGCACCCCACCAGAAATTTTCCTCCTGAAACTAGTATTGGAGGACTAAAACAGTCACCTATTTGTTTTCACAGATTTCTCTATGTCTGATAACAAAGAAAACGATAGAAGAAGTTACTGCTGGAGTGAGTGCAACGAAGCGCTATGGGTTAAATTAACCATGGCTTATTCGTGGCAGAATGTCATATATACATATAAAAATATCACAATGATGCAACAACCTACCAATTATGCCTGAAATAGTGTGGAAGATGCAAACCTAACATATCCTAAATTTCTATAACTGTATGAGATAACTATTCAAAATTCCGGAAACAATACAAATTCAACATAAACCAAGCGATCATTACTATGTATACATAACACAATTTAATAACTTACAATAAAATCCATATCGTTCAGTGCTTGTGGCAGAAAATAATACCTTACGAGTATACTTTTACATGAAATGATGAAAGCACGTCCACATCCACAGGTTTTATCCTGTAAATGTTCCTAAACTGTAAAAATCATTATAAACTCTTATTTGAATATATATACATCAATTATAATAATAAACTTGTCTCATTTTCCACCTAAATACATACTGAAAAAATGTGCATTGAAACGTAGAGCAAGCGACCCCTAGAAATGATGTAAATGTTTCTATGTGAATCAAATAAATATATAATTGACCATGTTTGATTGTCCATCTGTAATATGTATCGAATATAAGTGAACGTATATCACTGTAACCCCAGACGTAATGTGAAGATTTCATAATGAATATGTCGATAGCATTAAAAAAAATATGTAAAGCAATGCATCTTTGACCATAATAAATTACGTATAAATAAAAATCTTGTCTGATTATCCACAGAAAAATTCATCTGAAAAAGATCGTGAACGAATGTGCGCTTCATTAAATGTATCTGAAAATATATCCCTACAAGGAGATTTCATAATAAATATCGAATTTTGCTATAAAATATCATGTACGCACCTCAGTAATGAAGACAATGAACCTTTGAAAACGAAATCGAAGCGATATAAAACATTCTATTATAATGACATAAGAAATATGTGCGATCAATATAAAAAACATTGATATAACAGGAGGGCCTGAGAAACAATATAATCCGATATTAAAAGTGCCCTTTTAAAATGTATCCAATACTATCAGCTTGTCCTAATTTATACCGTCATTTTCCTTCAAAAACTCGTAACGACCACACATCTATAGATAAAATCGCTAATTGTCATAGCTTAATTGAGACCCACTTGAGTAATTGTCTCTATGTGGCTATAGAACTAAATAAACATACAAGAATATCACAGATATTTTCGGACCACCCACTCCTAACTCCCGAGTGGCCCCTTGTCAAAAATTGCTGATCGCATCACTTAGATGCCTGACTCTCCTCATCTTTTCTCCTTCCCTACCCTCTTCCCCCCATTCCCGGGTGCTCTGTCTGATACAGATACAGATACCAACACTAGGCTGCATACCCAAGAAAGGGGGGTGGCCGACGGTAAGGCGCACCCACACCCTCATACGCTCACACTCACGCAACTTAGCTCTTTTGTGCTAAAGGGTCCGGCCGGTACCCCCTCAATATACACTCTGGGTCACGAGTGCAGTCCGAGGATCCGTCGTCAGCAGCAGGGCCCGACCGTTTTCACTGGTTTACCCCCGCCTCGTCATAATGACCAGGCCCCCCCACCCACGACCATCCCGACAGCGGGGTGACAAGAGCGGGAAAGCACATCAGAGCAGTGTCATAATCAACCATTCACAACCATACTCCACTCACGCCTGTTCATTACACGCTCTCTCGCCACCTCCACATTCATGTATTTCCTTCCCAACGCCTGCTTCACACCATCCATCCACCCAAACTTCGGTCTACCTCTAATCCTGCGACCACTCGCCTCAGCATCCAGCACCCTTTCCACCAATCTCCCTTCATCCATCCTCTCCATGTGCCCGAACCATCTCGGAACACGCGAATCCACTCTGTCCTCCAACTTCTTCACCATCCCTGTTTTGTTTCGAACCACGTCGTTAGTGATCCGGTCTCTCAGCGTTACTCCAGACATGCTCCTCAAACATTTCATCTCGAAAACATTCAACCTTCTTTTCTCCTCTGCTCTCACCCCCCAAGCCTCAGCTCCGTAGAGCACAGTTGGGAGAACAACACCCTCATACAGCCCTCTCTTTCTTTGCTTACATTCCCAATGTCCTACAGCTCATTACACTCTTTAGTGCACCCAACACTTTACATCCCTCCTACACTCGCGCCTTCACTTCAGTTTCCACTAGTTGAGTTATCTCCACATAGGAGCCCAGATACCTAAAACACTGAACTTCATCCATGAGCTCTCCATTTAGGGTGACACTCATTTTGCTCGCATCGGCATTTCTCGAGCATCTCATTACTCTACTCCTACCGACGTTCACTCGAAGCTTCCTCCTCTCACACACTCTACTAAACTCAGACACTAGCCTACATAGCTTCTCCTCCGAATCCGCAACCAGGGCAGTATCATCAGCAAATAGCAACTGGCTCACCTACCAACTTCACCTATTCGCTTCCAACAGTTCCAAGCCACGACCCAGCACACTCGCATTCACCTCCCTGACCACTACATCCATGTAGAGGTTAAACAGCCAGGGAGACATAAAGCAGCCTTGTCTCAGTCCCACTTTCACTGGGAACCAATCACTCACCTCGCTCCCCACTCTGACACATGCTCGGCTGTCAGCATAGGAACTCTGCACCGCTTTCAACATATGTCCGCCCACTCCATACAAACGCAGCACCCTCCACAGCGCTTTCCTGTCAATCCTGTCGTATGCCTTCTCCAGATCCATGAAGACCCAGAACACATCCTTTCCTTTGGCAAGGTACTTTTCATAGACCTGTCTCTGCAAAAATCTGATCGGTACACCCTCTACCTCTCCTAAAGCCACACTGTTCCTCTCCAATTGCGCACTCCATACAGTCTCTAATCCTTTTGATCAGCACTCTCCCGTACAACTTACCAACCACACATAACAGACTGATACCTCTCGAGTTGCAGCATTAATTTTTATCTCCTTTGCCCTGTCTGTACCTACAGTAACTATCTTGACCACAAAATCAATTTGTCTTAAAATACAACTACAACGTCCGAGATATACAGCGACTAAGTCGGACACACTAAGAAATAACATACATCCTAACCATTACGTTGGCCGACACCCAAAAAATTGCTCCTTGCAGCACTATATCCAGGAGCGCAACCAACTTTTTGTCAAGGGGGGGGGGGGGTACTCGTGGGACCCCAAAAAATTGCTCCTTGCTGACATACCAGCTACTTACAAGGGTTGACCTCAAACAAT
This sequence comes from Gammarus roeselii, assembly GCA_016164225.1. Lineage (NCBI taxonomy): Eukaryota > Metazoa > Arthropoda > Malacostraca > Amphipoda > Gammaridae > Gammarus > Gammarus roeselii. Next base: position 12,080 of record SDVV010002847.1, read on the forward strand.
GTCTTTCGCTGCACAAATGAATACACAGAAGTCTATGCCAATGTATAAAATTCATTGCAGGAGAAGGTATTTCTCTTGCAATGTGTTTCAACCATTCTGTGGTTTATACATCGTATGCGCTCGTTCAAGATTATTTTCTCAAGGCTCATTAATGATAACATATGAAAAATAGATTCAACTGCAATCTTTTTTTGAGCAATTTAACAAATATATCTACACATTATTCAAAACATTGCTGCTCAATCGTAATTAAATAAATTTATGAGGTAACATGTGCACCTAATTCTATGCAAAGTCGTAGCAGCGGCAGTGTTGCATTTTTTTTTTCAAGCCAGTAGAACTAATCGTCTACTAACTTTTATATTTCCTCCCGTTCATTAATCTTCTTTTTTATAAAGTTTGATTAAATGTGTACAGTTATATTCAGAAGATGCATCCCTAGAGGAAGCTTGTCAGTGCTCTCAGCGACGTCAAGAGGAATAATAAAAGCACAATCCATAAAATAATCAATCAAATCTGAGGGGTTTTGTTTCAAGTCGAATTGTTAAATTTTGATCCACATCTCAACCTTGAGTGAACCAGAGAGTAAACCATGATCGAGGAGTATAGAACATTGCAATCAGCGTATACTATATACTTTGTTTGCGTATGAAGGTTATATGATATCATATATTTGTTGTTTACAATGAATTAGTTACTAACTGTCGGAGTGTAACCACCATAAAGTGATCTTTCCAGCAGTGGTAAATAGCAGGGTTGTGGATCGACTACAGCTCAACTTTTTGATTTTAAAAGGCAGCGTCAGTCACGAATGAGGATCCAGTGATATAATTGACAGGGTCAAATTTTTACCTTCTTGAAGGGTTGAACGGTATTATTTGAAAACCTCTGCTAGTCGGGTTTTATCGCATGTAAGATGTAGAATGGCGGAAATTGACGTGACTAGAACAATTCCTCACTCTTAATTTTTTTTAAGTTGTTAATTTTTATCGAGAGTTTTTTTTTGGGGGGGGAGGGGGTGCAGGCCTTTTAAAAAAAATATAAAGTACCAAAGTCGTCATAACAACGCACCCCTATCATTTAACATAGTTCTATGACTTGTTGCGGAAAGTTACTAATGACTTCTTTTGTGAATGATTTTTTTCCGGGACGCATCCATTTCATCACGCAAATCTGAAAAGATCCCACTCATGAAATTGAGAGGGTCAACCGATTAAATGCCATGACTCTTACTACCCCATTTCGGCTACACCCTTATTGAATATTTCTCACCTGTTCTGTGAACATATCAACGTTAAATCTTCCAGCATTCATCCCTTTTATTTAAAATGTACCGTCCCATGAACCGAGTTGTGAGTCATCTCCATTGGGAGACCTTGTCATGAAACAACATGTATGTACACAAACAATGTCAGTAATTTGATTGCATTACAACACTTCTTACAATCAAACCCTCATCATTGTGATCATTGCCACGCTGCATTTGCAGCTTCGAGAATTCCACATTGCACATCTCCCAAAGGGCTATTATTCTACACTTTTCTCCAGCTTCAGGAGCGGGTACGAATGTTCTATGTGAATCGAGAGAGTTCTTTAAGACATCCCATTCGTCAATAACACTCTCAAGAAAGTGTTTAAGCAATATATCACTGTTACTGCATACATGTTCTGTTTAACGATACTGCCGTTTCGATCTATTGTCATATAGTATTAACTGGTTATAGTGTTCGTTTTCAAAGTATGTGTTCTTGTATGATTCTTTACCTGTTTCCACTTGCACACTTTACCTGTTTCCACTTGCACACGCTTATCATTCTTCCTTAGTTGGTAAATTTTCTCACATCACCCTCTGTCGGGTAAACAATCCTGAGTTGACAACTTGTTTCTGAACAATTGCTTTCATGTTTAGCTTTGACCCCATCATTGATGAATCCAATTAGACACTCTTTACAAAGAAGGTGCTGCTAATTTTGTGAGATTGATTCTGACACAACACAGTCATGTAGTTGTTTAATCCTTAAACAAACACATTTGTTTCAAATCAATCGTAATAGAGACACTATACTGTAATAAAACAACTTAAACGAACGCGACCATGTTTATATTGATTTCTACTTCCTGTGCAATTCCAGACAATCTTCCTGTTCCTTGCTGTTTTGGTATGAACATTATTTATCTGTGTGAAATGGGCAGAAAAAAGCACGTATAGTCCACGCTTGTTTTATAGATACTAGACGTGCCTATGACGATTGGACACACTCGTTTAATTCCAGAAATTTAGCACCCACCCTCTTCGACTGTGTCGTTGTATTTATTTCATATTTTCTCGAGCAAATGATCTGAAGCCACTACAATGTTTTGACAGTTTGTGCCCCGAAACATTGAGTTAATGATCTGATTGATAAAATTACTGGTGCCGTCTACATTATTTTCCGTTGGATTATATTTACCAACTATTTGTTCCGAGGTATTACGTTATTAAGCTTCACATAATGCAGTTTTGTATCAATTCGTCTAACTTTTTAATTTGTAGTTCGACATGTAAAATAAAATCACTTTCATTACATTATTATTATCTTCATATTTTATGATCGTTCAATTTTTTTCACAAGAAATAAATTGTCATTAACTTGTGAGTAATTTGATTCATGCAGTGAACAATTTTCGTCACTCGAATGGGAAAACGCTTCCTGCGCGTTCACGTGATTGATTGCTGCGTCACTAGCGACACTATTATCAGAATTTTGACCCCTACCGATGTTATGCACTGCACTGTGCTTGAAGTTGTTCTTGTTGCTGCCGCCTCCGCTGCTTATTTTGCTGCTTTGATTATCAGGATAGCCCCCATCTTCGTATCTAAACCTGCATTGAGTTTTGCAGAGATGTCAGAACCAAAGCTGTTGTTGTTGTTTTCCAACGCGGGATAAGCTGAGCTGTAAAGATTATTATCATCATTGAATGAGTCATTAATTCATCCACAATGTAAGACACTCCATTAACGTAGATGTTGCAATGATGTACAATGTTGCCGTTTCCATTGGTATCATTCAACCCTTCACTATCATTTTAGGCCACCGCTGCTCATGTTGATGTGTTCCAATTCACAATCGTACTTTTTCGTACCTGAAACCAATATTGAGCATTGCAGATAAATCAGCAAATACTAGCGTTGTTGCTGTTTTTATGTTCGAGATAAGCAAAGATGCATCAATATTATCCTCATTGAATAAAATCAGTTATTCGGTACTACCACGACTGCTGATGGTCACTGTACCTTACTGCCCATTGGCGGTCAATGTGCAGAAACTGCTGCTAGTGACCAAAACTGTAATATGATGAGCTACATCGGTGTAGGTACAGATATTACTGGTATGTTATATTCCAGTAAAATTGGCGGAAAGAAAAGTAGGAGTGTTACTGGAGAGCGAATAAAAGACAATTTACTAGATTGAAAAGGCAAAACTCTGCAGATTGTATTTGAGGAGCAAATGCAGGTACGAAGTATGAGGAAAAGACTGCGGCTGCACCCAACCAGCTTGTGAGTCTGGGCCAAATAAAAACGTAATAGTGGTAAAGAAAAAGACAGTGGCCCAGGAAAGGAAAAACAAAAAAAAATACAGTGAAAAGCTTGAACATTGCATACCAGCACAAAAGTGCTGGTATGGACTGATAAACTCTAAAAAAAATCACCCAAGGGTATTCAATGACTCGTATCGTCATACGCAATACAGAAAAAATTTTGCTTAGCTGCATATTAGGAAAACAATAAAACCACTGGAGCACCAGCAACATGTAGCTACTGCAGCCACCAGACAAGGAAATGCCCATCTGAGCATCCCACAGAAGCCCCCAAACATTGACCATGTTGGTCAAAGAGGATGGGTAAAACAATAACCTCGTAATCACGAAACGCGTTTCCAAAACCCTGCCCAAACGGATTCCTCTTGCAGCTTCTTCGGAAAATCACCCTCGTTACAGTGACCAATAAATGCCTACCTGTGATAAAGGATGCTCCTACAGATGAGAGGGCTGTCAACACCAAGGTATTAGAAGAGACACTCTCCCCAAAAACCGCTTGAATATACGAAGCCTCCATACCACCAGCCAATATGGCAAACTAAAGTTGATACAAGATATGCTATCTGACAGTGATTCACTCGTTATTGACACCCCAAAAATAGGGGTAGCCGACGGCAAGACACACCTCTCACTCCTCTCATACAAACACACTCATACAACTTAACCCTGTTTTTGCGCGATCGAGTCCGGCCTGAAGACCTCGCAACACACGCTCCGGGTCATGAGTGCGGTCCGAGGTCAGTGTCAGCAGCATGTCCGACAGTTTGACTTGTTTAGCCCATCCGGGTCATGATAACCAGGCCCCCCACCCACGACCATTCCGTCTCTCAACGAGATGCCAAGGGCTGGAAAGCACATCACGACAGCGTCAACAATCTTAATTCACAGTCATTCTCAACTGTCGTCTATTCACTGCACGCTCTCTCGCTACCTTCATACTCAAGTCTTTCCTTCATAACGCCTGCTTCACACCATCTATCCACACAAACTTTGGTCTCCCTCGCCAATGCCTTCATCACCCTCTTCACCAATCTCCATTCATCCATCCCCACCACCAGCCATGCTCCTCAAACATTTCGTCTCAAAAATATTCAACCTTCTATTCTCTTCTGCTCTCACCCCACAAGTCTGAACTCCGTAAAGCGCGTTTGGGATATTAATCCCTCATACTGCCCTTTCTTAGCGTCAATTCCCAACGTCCTACAGCTCATTACACTCTTCAGTGCACGCAACCCTTTACATCCTTCCTTAACTCGCGACTTCACCTTAGTTTCCACTAGTGTAGTCTTCTCCTCATGGGAGGGCAGATACTCAAATCACTGAACTTCATCCAATAACTCCCCATTTAGGAGGACACTAATTCTGCTTTCGACATCTCTCGAGCATCTCATTACGATACCTTTACCCCCGTTCACTCGAAGCTTCCTCCTCTCACATACTCTACCAAACTCAGATGCTGGCCTACACAGCTCTTACTCTGAATCCGCCATCAGTGACGTATCATCCGTAAACAGTAACTGGCTCAACGGCCAATTCCGCTCATTCGTTTCCAAAAGCTCCAAGCCCCGACCCAATACACTCGCGTTTACCTCCCTGACGACTCCGTCGATGTAGAGATTGAACCGCTAGGGAGACATAACGCCGCTTTGTCTCAGACCCACTTTCATTGTAAACCAATCACTCACCTCGCTCCCCACTCTGTTACATGTTCTACTGTGAACATAGAAACTCTGAACTGCTTTCAACAGATTTCTGCCTATTCCATGCAAACGTAACACCCTTCACAGGGCTTCCTTATCAACCCTGTCGTAGTTTTTTTCCAAATTCATGAAGGCCCAGAACGCATTCTTTCCCATCGCAATGTACTTCCCACAAACTTGTCTTCGAGTAAAAATCTGATCGGCACACCCTCTACAACTACTAAAAACACTCTAAAGCCACACTGTTCCTTTCCAATTGCGCCATCCGTACAGTCTCTAATCCTTTTGATCAACACCCGCCCGTACAACTAAACGATCGCACATAACAAACTAAACCTCTTAAGTTGCAGCATTTATGTTTATCTCCTTTGCCCTTGTACTGCGGAACAATGCAATCACTGCGTCATTCAATCGGTACCACGACCGCCACAGAACGCGGATTTAGTAGACTCACCAGCCTTTCGACAATTGTTACTCAACCTCTTTTCATGCACTCGGTCACAACGTCTTCCAAACCGGGTTGTGCAAATGTTCAGAAGTGACCGCACAAGTAGGAAATTGGTGGTGTTGGAGTCAATGTGAAGATGTTTATGGAAGCTGTGGGGAGTTGAAATTTCCCAATGATTACTGCGAGTGTCTTGCTGTTAAAGTTGAAAGGCTGAAAACCATTAGAATTCCAATGCATAGAATGCCAAACGGTGAGTTTGTACTTTTTAAAGATGATGCCTTTGATATCTTACTAACGTTCAGTAGCGAAAGAAAATACGTCAACGAAAGAAGACTTACAGAAATCTTGAATGTTGATTTTCGCGTTGTATTTGAACGTGAGGCAAATTGGATTTTTAGATCTTGTTTAGTAGTAGTGTCCAAGTATACCTACCGTAACCAAAATCAACGTAACATTCAAGTTCACGCGATATGAGTGTTTACTATTTCTTCGTCATAGACTAACCATGAATGAATTTTCTTTCGCTGCTGTACATAACAAACATTAATCGGACTGAGTTTAAAATGTTTCTCTGTGGTGATTTTATTTTTCCGGTTATCAAATTCACCAGAAAAACTATTTAAATTAGTAGATATTTATTTTCTTATAAAAATGACTGAAAAAACTTACACGAAATAATAATATTTTGGAGCTAGTGACTATATAAAAAGTGTAAAAATGACTTAACTTGTGCAATCAGATCATAGATGTGATAAAAATAATTATACATGCTGACACACAGAGAGAGAAGACAGAAAATATAAAAAAAAATCTCCTGGCACATACCATTTTGGCAACTGATTTTGCGTAAATATACACAAACTACTGTCTTCATTTGAAACAACTCTTTGATCAGGGAAACAGTGTGGAGGAAGCATGAATTACTTTGTTGATGCTGTTGCAGGTGTGTTTACCACTTGTGACAATAAGAAAAATACCTAAATGAAACCAGTATTATTCAGAAAGGAAAAAGCTCCAGAAAAGCGAACAATTAATCAGGAACAATTTGGAAATAATTAAATCCTTTAGGGCACAGAAAACAAGAAGAAGCAATTGTTTCGATTGAAAGAGAATTAAAGGTTCGTATGAGCAAGATCGAAGAGAAACTGAAAAGTACGCTATTGAAAAAATTACTAAAAATTCAATGTATTTATTTGCTTATGCCGTCAAATTTTCAACCGCGGAAACTAAAATGTGCTCCTTTATTGATTAATACGGTCAACAGGCAGATGAAAACAAGGGAATGAACGAGTTTTTGAGTGAAAATTGCAGACGGACATTTAGTATCCCGAAGGTTACTTAACAAATCCTGAGATCACCTTGAAATTTTCATTGACCGATCTTGACATTGACATCTCTGAAAGCAGAAAACCTATTGATGACAGAGGTAGCAATGATGCATCCGGAATGAGTTCAGTAATTGATAGTTTAGTATTCACCAAACATGGGCTTCGGAAAATATACTCGCGTTAGGTTGTAGATCGCGCGATATAAATTTAAATGAATCGCATTACATGTTTCGTACAGAGCGCGATATGAATCAGGTGTCCGGAAAATCCAAAGAGTTAGGAGAAATATTTCATAAATGTGTAACTAAATCGCTCATCAGCCATCAACTGGTCGAATTGGGCTTAAAAACTGAAATAATAGCAGTGAGGCTGGTGTAAACGTCAACATCTTTCTGGACTTGTGTTTATAAATAATTTGCAATTGTTTTATGGGTCAGTTAGGTCACGCTGATGATAGGAAAGCCGATCAAAAATGAATACACTGCAAAGAAACGCAGATTTGATAGCCATTTATTCAGTTTCTGTGAATGTTGGAACTTTTCGAGGTGCAAGAAGATTGTTTGTGGAGGCGAAGCAATTATTACAAAACATAATATATGCAGACTTTGAAGATTTCAAGAAAGGGGTCAATAGTTACACGTTGCACGTCCCTGTGGAAAATAAATTTGCTGCAGAAAGTTATCTAGTAAATACGCTAATGCTCTTGTAGAGGTGATGCATGCATAATTATTCAACTTGGCGGTTCACACAATGGGTACTAGTATTTAGGCGCTTATTATGATCTGTATGCCAGGTGCTATAGATGTCAGGAATATAGTAATTTGCTCTTAGCTTTTAATATCCCTGCCTGAAGATAGTACGTTTTTTAAGTATGAATATTCATAAAGCTGTTTCCTAAAGACTCAGAAGAAACAACTATACGTATATGCACACCAAAACACATACAATATCACGCTGTGATATTTAAAAACAAAACGCTCAAGACCCTATTGCATGCGCCTGTAGTACATCTTTGGATACCCCAAGACAACAAAAACCTGTGCTGAAACAGCAGATAAAGTGCAGCATTTGTTGTTCGATAGCAGATAGAAGTTGTGTGTATTATTTGCAAACAAGGGCAGAGTTTTCTAACGCGTCTATGACTAGAGTTTTATTTAGTCATTATATTGGACAGTACAGCGTCCACAGTTCATAAACTGACAATGGCTTGCTAGAAATTTGAATTGAGCATTTAAAAACGCGACTTGTTAGGTATTTAACTCTTGAAAATATTAACCGAAGTATTGATACGCTTCTATCACTTGCTTCGAGTTTCATCAATTCAAATACGATAGCACTTATTTTTCAGTCATCGAAATATGTATCTGAAATGATGAAAATGCACATATACTAAAGAAACTGCCATTAAACACACACAGCTGTTGAGCGTCGGAGAGTATGCACGTAGAAGGAAACTCTCCAAGACCCAAATTATATTTAATGACGATTAAATACCACAGACAATAAAAGAGACCTTCCAAGTACATAAAGTGGATCAAAAACTTGTTTTTGTAACCAACTATTCAAGGGGCCACTCGCATGAGCAGCTTCTTGGGAAATCTTGTTCTAAACCTTTACCCAAACATTTGGCAGACTATCGAAGAATAAAAATAGTAAAAAATGTGGGATATAGAAAGCAGAAGAAGTTTTTAGTTGCGTGGCTAAGTTATCCTGCTAAGATACTTTTATGCATAAAAGACACTGACACTGATCTTATCAATGGAACAAGCTCAATATAAACAATTGCTGAAATTTTCCTCTAGTATACTCGCTAACACGGCAGATTCATCCGTGAACGTAAAGAGCGTAAAATTACCAGTCATCAAATAAAATAAATATTTAATATGTGACATTTGTTTAGATACTGTACGATCCGATCTAAAGCTGTCAAACAAACTTCTTAACTAGGTGAAAAATATGGATCGCAACTGAAAAAATTCGGTTCGGATAATATTACAGTTAACTCTGAGAAACGTATACTATTATCGCAACTAGATGATTGTTTTTCCACCATTCTCATATCAACTGAGCTATTCTGTAGAACAAAATAAGTAAAACAGGCGTATTTACAGTACCCTCGGTTCATGTGTATACAAACAAAATGAACACAACACAATAAAAATAGAGAACAAAGATGAGTGTGGATTAACACTCGTCATACAACTGTAATAATTATATAAAAAAATATCTAGCAAGTAAAATAAATAATCAATACAAACATTAATATGAAGGCGATGAATTTGATGGTGAATCAGATAAACACAATTCAAAAAGTGATAAAACTATATTCAAACTATTAACCAATATTTATCACCCTTTCTAAACCAAGACACGAAGCTGGGAAATACACTGGGACATCATTATTTCAGTGTCTGTATAAAATATTCAAACTGATGTGAATGGATTTATATCTAACGTTGTGCCGAATACTAGTACTACTGTTTTCACTTATGTAACGACTATTCATCAGGTGTCAAATGTTGCAAGATCTTTTTTTGGGAATATTACATCAATGATGCTCTCAAGAGAAACAGAAATGTAGGAATAAAAATAAAATCCTTCAAGCAAATTGGTGGATCATATGATAACCTAATCGTACATATAAGTTTACAAAACGTAAATATAAGAAGATCTGTAGTTAAAATCTCGTACATGGATTAAACGAAATAACTTCTCATTACTATTAAAAATTCAACAACTATTTGAAGAGGCAGCATGCCTCGCAACCGTTGCTCATACCAGAAGGTGCTGGCTAAATGAGGTGGTTCAGACGGTCGGGCGTCCTGGTCAAATAGAGCACGATTGCACATAGCACACTCATTATACACAGCTCACTCATCACACTGACAGGGGCCAAACTCCGCAACAAGGAGCCAATTACCCTTCCTCATCCGTGCCTCCCTCGGATCTAAGCGTTACTTGGCCCCTGCTGGTGTCATGCTGTAATAAGCGAGGGTTCCGTGCCACAGGACACGTGTCATAACCCTTCTTTGTGTTCAAACCCTTTTTCCCTATGGAGTCCTGATACCGTGATCGGTGTGTGAAATAATTTACGCTTACTCGCTAACGTAAATATAT
>SDVV010002848.1:0-22250 GCA_016164225.1 Gammarus roeselii
GCATGTCATCACGACAGTCTTAAGGCCTGCATCAAGCATGCCATCAAGGCTGTCTTAGAGCCTACACTAAGCATACCATCACGCGTCTTAGAGCCTGCACAAAGCATGTCATCACGACAGCCCTAGAGCCTGCACCAAGCATGTCATCACGACAGTCCTAGAGCCTGCACCAAGCATGTCATCATGACAGTCATAGAGCCTGCACCAAGCATGTCATCACGACAGTCCTAGAGCCTGCACCAAGCATGCCATCATGACGGTCCTATGGCCTGCACCAAGCATGTCATCACGACAGTCCTAGAGCCTGCACTAAGCATGTCAACACGACAGTCCTAGAGCCTGCACCAAGCATGTCATCACGACAGCCCTAGAGCCTGCACCAAGCATGTCATCACGACAGTCTTAGAGCCTGCGCCAAGCATGTCATCACGACAGTCCTAGAGCCTGTACCATGCATGTCATCACGGCTGTCCTAGAGTCTGCACCAAGCATGTCATCACGACAGTCTTAGTGCCTGCACCAAGCATGTCATCACGACAGTCCTAGCGCCTGCACCAAGCATGTCATCACGACAGCTCTAGAGCCTGCACCAAGCATGTCATCACGACAGTCTTAGAGCCTGCACCAAGCATGTCATCACGACAGTCCTAGAGCCTGTACCAAGCATGTCATCACGACAGTCCTAGAGCCTGCACCAAGCATGTCATCATGACAGTCATAGAGCCTGCACCAAGCATGTCATCACGGCAGTCTTAATGCCTGCACCAATCATGTCATCACGGCTGTCTCAATGCCTGCACTAAGCATGTCTCACGGCTGTCTTAACGCCTGCACCAAGCATGTCATCACGGCTGTCTTAATGCCTGCACAAAGCATGTCATCACGGCTGTCTTAATGCCTGTACCAAGTATGTCATCACGGCTGTCTTAATGTCTGCACAAAGCATGTCATCACTGCTGTCTTAATGCCTGCACCAAGCATGTCATCACGGCTGTCTTAATGCCTGCACCAAGCATTTCATCACGGCTGTCTTAATGTCTGCACCAAGCATGTCATCACGGCTGTCTTAATGCCTGCACCAAGCATGTTATCACGGCTGTCTTAATGTCTGCACCAAGCATGTCATCACGGCTGTCTTAATGCCTGCACCAAGCCTGTCATCACGGCTGTTTTAATGTCTGCACCAAGCATGTCATCACGGCTGTCTTAATGTCTGCACCAAGCATGTCATCACGACTGTCTTATTGCCTGCACCGAGCACGTCATCACGGCTGTCTTAATGTCTGCACCAAGCATGTCATCACGGCTGTCTTATTGCCTGCACCAAGCATGTCATCACGGCTGTCTTAATGTCTGCACCAAGCATGTCATCACGGCTGTCTTAATGCCTGCAACAAACATGACATCACGGCTTTCTTAATGTCTGCACCAAGCATGTCATCACGGCTGTCTTAATGTCCGCACCAAACATGTCATCACGGCTGTCTTAATGCCTGCACCAATCATGTCATCACTGCTGTCTCAATGCCTGCACAAAGCATGTCATCACGGCTGTCTTAATGCCTGCACCAAGCATGTCACCACGGCTGTCTTAATGCCTGCACCAAGCATGTCATCAAGATAGCATCAAAACGCAGTTGACCATGGCCCGTAGTACTATCACATACAGAACGAATGAAACTTCTTGTTATAAGATTATTCTGTTAATAAAAATTTTGCCTAGTGCATGAAATTTGTGCAGCTGCAAGACTTAAATACAAACTACATTTTTTTCGCCCCAATGCCTGTAGTAGGACTCTGTCTGCCTCGTGTACTCGAAGCTTTTAGAACTCATATCCTAGCTGCAAGATCATGTATTCTCCCTCAGCAGTAGTATTAGCCAGTATCATCTCGACATACACTATGTTTCTTGAATGCCAATAGCACGAGGGAATATTCCAGACCTTGCTCCTGGAAGAATAATCAAGAAGCCTCCAGTGCACGGTCTGACAAAGATGACGGTGAGCTGTGCATTTCTGCACAGAAATGCTGACAAGAAAAATCTTTTCTTCTGAAGGTTGACATTTTACTTGCATGGCCCATCGCAACTCGATTGCTTCAGCGGCACGCCGATCTAATTGGTCCCAATTTTCATCGTAACACCGTTTCATTTATATAAAATAGGATTGTTTAATTCAAATAAAGTCCACCGGGGAATAAAAGATTCCAGTTTCATGTTTAATATTCAAGTATAGATGTATCATGAGCGGATCATCATGTACGAGCTTCGGGCAATATTCGTTCTATTATAGAGGGAAGGAGGAGTTGTTTGGCCCTCCCTGCATCAGCATGTTCAGCCTGTCACGAGCCTCCCTGCATCAGCATGTTCAGCCTGTCACGAGCCTCCCTGCATCAGCATGTTCAACCGGTCACAAGCCTCCCTGCATCAGCATGTTCAACCTGTCACAAGCCTCCCTGCATCAGCATGTTCAGCCTGTCACGAGCCTCCCTGCATCAGCATGTTCAATCTGTCACAAGCCCTAGCCTGCGCTGAGGCGCGTTAGAACAGGATCAGTTTTTTACTGTGACCAAATTATTGCCATAGTGTCAATATTTTTTTCATAGAGACGACAATTTTGTTACATTAACGATTCGGTTCCAGCGTGTAGTGTTCACCAAGCGTGTAGTTCTCACCAAGCTTGTTGTGTCCACCAAGCGTGTAGTGTTCACCAAGCGTGTAGTCACCAAGCGACTAGTGTTCACCGAGCGTGTAGTGTTCACCGAGCGTGTATAGTGTTCACCAAGCGTGTCGCGTTCACCGAACGTATAGTGTTCAACAAGCGTGTAGTGTTCACCAAGCGTGTAGTGTTCACCAAGCGTCTAGTGTTCACCGAGCGTGTAGTGTTCACCAAGCGTGTAGTGTTCACCAAGCGTGTAGTGTTCACCAAGCGTCTAGTGTTCACCGAGCGTGTAGTGTTCGCCAAGCGTGTAGTGTTCACCAAGCGTGTAGTGTTCACCAAGCGGCTAGTGTTCACCGAGCGTGTAGTGTTCACCAAGCGTGTAGTGTTCACCAAGAGGCTAGTGTTCACCGAGCGTGTAGTGTTCACCAAGCGTGTAGTGTTCACCAAGTGTGTAGTGTTCACCAAGCCGCTAGTGTTCACCAAGCTTTACAGTTGACTTACTTCACTAGTGCCTCCTAATAGCACTCCATACACTAAACTAAATTAACGTAGAAATTGTTATTTCGTACTGTTACGAAGAAAAATTGTCTCTAAAGACAGCCCAGTGATAAAATCTTAATACGTAAAATCTGTCGTCATTTTAATAACTCATGCCTTATTTGTTTGACTACCGTTAAATCATAATTATTGTGCCTTGCCAAGTCCTTCCATACGTTAACAAAAAAATCTCCGTATGTTCAGTGTTCACTAATGCGGTTATCCAAATTAATCTAGAAAAATTCAATTTTTCTTAGTTTCCTAAGTTTACAAAGGTTTTGCTAACACAGTCATATTCTTTCTGGTTCCAATTGTATCGTTGGATTGTTATATTTAACATTCAACAGAATTGTATGTGTGAAATACTATCTAAGAAAACTTTTCCTAACAATGCATTTTATTCCTCTGTCCACTTCTAACCACAACTCTGCAAAACAACGAGAGATTCTTTTGTTGAACCCCTCGAAAACATTCTAAATACGAGTAAATCCAGTTTGCCCTACCATTTTGTTTCTTTAGGTTGCACAGGCATTGGCCAACTATAGCAGAATAGAGCAGCTGAAATGAAGTGCTGAGAAACACGAGAAACTTGCATCGTCTGGTCCTGCAGGCTGGAGCAACTTTTGAGTATATTCATCGCAACTGCAAAGGCTCTCACGTCCTTGAAACTTAACTGCGGTGCATAAACGCAGATCAAAACTGAGTAAATACTGGTAATGGCGCAATCAGAATGAGACACTCATCAAAGCTGAGTAAATGCTGGTAATGGCGCACTCAGAATGAGACACTCATCAAAGCTGAGTTAATGCTGGTAATGGCGCACTCATAATGAGACACTCATCAAAGCTGAGTAAATACTGGTAATGACGCTCTCAGAATGAGACACTCATCAAAGTCGAGTAAATGCTGATAATGGCGCACTCAGCATGAGACACCCATCAAAGCTGAGTAAATGCTGGTAATGGCGTACACATAATGAGACACTCATCAAAGCTGAGTAAATACTGATAATGGCGCACTCAGAATGAGACACTCGTGAACATAGAAAGATTTAGTTTTTAGCTCCTGTTCCTCACAGTTATGAAGTGGAAATTTTGATTGATTAGCTGAGATTTTTTTTTTTAGTCCATCGATCGACTAACTGTTGCGAGTTGTATAGAACTATATTCGTACAGCTAAGAAATGATGGAGAATATTCAGCATTCACTCACTAGGAGGAGTTTCACGTAATCACTGGTATAATGCGTATTTAACACTCCGTTAAGCTTCATTTCTCCAATATCGTACAAATTTTGTTCCAATTTGGATTGATTACATTATGATAAGATAAATCGTACTTCCCATGAAACAACGCACTCATAATGTGTGCGTAATGATTGCACATATTACAGTTAGCTGATTACACAGTTAGGCCAGCCTTACTGGCGTTCGAGGCAATTAAGTTTGGAAGAGTTTCAATGAGAACTCACAATATACAAATTGTACGATAACTTTATGCAAGGTCGTTCCCAACTCATTTAGACAAAAAAACTTCTCCAATTACCTACGCCGATTTTTTTTTAATTTAAAGGTTAATTAGTTATAATTAAAAGGAATTTTTTTCGATTTGAGTTGAATTGATTGGAATGTCGTGGGTCGTAAAGAAATCAAATGAGTTGCGCGAGAAATGAGAGTTCCTGGCCTGAACACCGACGGTGTTCATAATCGTGAGGTCACGGCAGGTGACATGGGGAATTAAGCTCCCAAATGTGTTTGCCTCTCATTTCACTCTTGGAAGATTCGAAATTGTTAATTTAATTTGGAACATCCTTGGCATCCTTGAATTCGAACTATCAACCCATTTCCCCCCTTCTTGCCACCCCCAAATCTCTCCCTTGCTCCGTCGAAAGGGGTGTCGTAAACCGACATTTTTTCGAGCGAAAGCTCATTGTGTCGCACCAACTTTGTTATTATTGTACTGCAACTTAGTTATTATTGTACTGCAACTTAGTTGTTATTGTACCGCAACTTAGTTATTATTTTACTGCAACTTAGTTATTATTGTACTGTAACTTAGTTATTATTGTATTATTGTACTCCCAAGGCTGCTGGTTAGGTCAGTCTGCTCCAGATTTTTTCACCACCTGCTCCGAGAATATGGTAGATATTTACCGCAAACTCCCTCGCTGCTTCAGCTGCGTGTGGCTTGCAGCTATTGGGGTGGGATATGATGAGGCCACTGGGCAAACGGACAGTTTTATGTATATTTGTTGTACTGTTTCTTACTTCCTCCTTATAAATATATTTATGCTGCTCAGCGGAAATAAAGAATGCCTATAATATTGATACTGTATATTGTAACTATTGAACACTTTTTCTCTTCTATTTGAATATATCGGACCTGCCAAGTTTGGTGGAGAGTTTATTTTAATGTGTCAACAAAAACCTCTCACATACATCGACAGCCCGCGCGGAACAGAAAGATGCAATGCATTGTTATTGAAATGAATATATTTCTCATACATGTTTTTCATACACGCAGAAAGGAAAACGTTTATGGAGACAAAAGAGGTGGCGAGAGTGGGAATTGGAGTCGACTTTGGACATTGGAGGCGACAGGTGGGAATTGCGGCCGGCAGTGGGAATTGGAGGCGGCCGTACGCATTGGAAGCGGAAGTGAGAATTGGACGTGGTTTAGAGAATTGCAGTCGGCTGTGCTAATTTGAGTGTAAGAAACGAGTACAGAAACAAAAAGAGTGAGGAGAAAGACAATAAACGAGTGTCGAGACTCGTGCATGGAGGTGGGGACAGTTTGCGTGATAATGATACATCGAGGAAGGCGTGCAATGAAGGAATATGGAAGAGGTCTGAAATTCAATACGATATTAATATATATAGCTGTTCCAGAACAATTACCATTACATTATTATGAGGTCAAAAACTCGATGTTGTCCGCAATATAAATGATAATTCATCAATTCATCCATTCATCAATAATTAATATACTTAGTGACCATAAGATCAGATGCAGGTGTCCTTACTAGCTTCACAGTATAGGCTGTCTCCTCTATTGGGTCCCTCATAATGTCCTCACAGAGCATACCAGCTGTTGCTGTCTCCTCTATTGGTTCCCTCATAATTTCTTCACATAGCATACCAGCTGTTACTGTCTCCTCTATTGGTACCCTCATAATGTCTTCACATAGCATACCAGCTGTTACTGTCTCCTCTATTGGTACCCTCATAATGTCTTCACAGAGCATACCAGCTGTTACTGTCTCCTCTATTGGGTCCCTCATAATATCTTCACAGAGCATACCAGCTGTTACTGTCTCCTCTATTGGTTCCCTCATAATGTCTTCACATAGCATAGCAGCTGTTACTGTCTCCTCTATTGATCCCTCATAATGTCTTCACATAGCATACCAGCTGTTACTGTCTCCTCTATTGGTACCCTCATAATGTCTTCACATAGCATACCAGATGTTACTGTCTCCTCTATTGGTACCCTCATAATGTCTTCACATAGCATACCAGCTGTTACTGTCTCCTCTATTGGTACCCTCATAATGTCTTCACATAGCATACCAGCTGTTACTGTCTCCTCTATTGGTACCCTCATAATGCCTTCACATAGCATACCAGCTGTTACTGTCCCTCCCGCTGTCACTCAATTAACTTTCATAGTCTTCATTGACTTATCATCTCACCCCCTGAGATTAAACGTTCTAGTTTAGTTCATTGTCATCCTACATTATTGCCTGCCTAATTTATTGTTTCCTCATTATTGCCTTCCTCATTTATTGTTGCCATGCTATTGGCCTTCATGCATAGAGTGCTCTTTGTTAAGTATCCCCCATCAGTGTCCCTGATTCGTGTCCCCGGAATCAGTGTCCCTTGATTAGTGTTCATTTACTTCTGACCCCATAAACAGTGACCGTCCCTGTGTGTCCCTATATTCAGTGTCCCTGATTAGTGATAGTTGTTTATCTTTTAGATGTAACGACATCTAGTACTCGGTTGAAGGCAAACAAATATATTTACCACAGCAAAAAGAGTCGACATGCCCCAACAGTATCATCGAATTACGCAATGACTGAAGCTCTGTTTCATTTATAAAGGTAAATCAATTTTTAATGCACTGGATCGTACTTTCCTGACGCTTCTATTTGGTGCCAAGCATTTTCAAATGACACACGAAGCCGCGTATCCGATTCGAGACTACTGTCATCAAAATTAAAACTATTGCCAAAAACAGAGATTGACAAATATTGCAATCATGAGACGAAACCACGATTGTAAACTTATATTTTCATCCATATATTTAGGATTTTTTTATATGCACGTGTGAAAGGCTGATTATACACAGAAACTTCATTATACACAATAAATAAATAAAATGACACTGGTACGTCATGTCATCTTTCCTTTAACAGCTCAGTCAATCGGTCGCATCCCTCAGCGAGGGGAGAGGGAATCATGTGGCGCAAAAGAATAGCGTCTCATTAAAGAGGGCTTAAAGGCTCTCATATAAAAGAGTTTAATGTCCTTGAACGTAGTGCAGTGGAAAAGATAATGGACGGGCAGCCATTACAAGTTGCCCAAACAATATATGGTCACGAAACCAGCCACGGGCGATTCTTTTCATGTTTCAATGATATATATTAACTATGAAAAGCATGAATCATGTCATTATTGTTCATTTACTGCTCTGGATTGAATAATACATCATGACTTATGTGTCCATGGTTACACTTTGTAGCTATTGATGACATACGTCTTGAAAATGCCAGAAGTCTTTATTGTGATGCGATCGTATGCTAAGGGAGACAGATCCATATATGACGTTATGGAATGATGGTGATATGGTACCGCTTTCATTGATATAATAACCAACTTTTAGTTATAATATAAAACCGATATATATTCGAATCTCATGGCAAAAAAAATATTGCTGGTCAAAAATGTTTAAACTTAGATGTCAAACAAAACATTGAGATTAGCTACTACAAGCATTTCCATTCACACAATCAGGCCATTTACCGAGGTACAGGCAAGATCACGTCTGCCGAAGTTACCATTAATGTGTACAGTTACTCCATAGAGACAGGCGAAGTCGCCCTCTCCATTCTGCTACTTACTAATCTCTGTTCAGGGGGGCTTATTAAACGTGATCTAGCGAGTAGGATGAGACGCACAGGAAAGCCTGGCCAACTAATCGCTGGCTAATTGAGGATAGGATGAAAGTTGAAAGGGTTGATGATACGTCACCAATTATAGGCACACAAAATGTTGTGGTTAAAATGAAACTACAATTACAGTTATTATATAAAAAAATATTTATTTGATGTGTGCCTGTATCGGAGTAGCTCGACCAATCTCGCTGCTGTAGCAGCATCTCGTTAGCCGTCTGTGTGGGTCATCAATACAAGCATTCAATTCCGACCGTCTCCCAGCGACCGGTATTTGACTGAAGAACATCATCACGCCTAACTGCCTGCATCACAGTCCGCCTGCCTGCATCACAGTCAGCCTGCCTGCATCACAGTCCGCCTGCCTGCATCACAGTCCGCCTGCCTGCATCACAGTCCGCCTGCCTGCATCACAGTCCGCCTGTTGAAATCATTACACCAAATATTCCGACTTCGGTGAGCCGTGAATATCTTCTGCCGCTTTAATATACCGACCGTGGCAGGCGCCGCTCGCACTCCTACCGACCGTGGCAGGCGCTGCTCGCACTCCTACCGACCGTGGCAGGCGCCGCTCGCACTCCTACCGACCGTGGCAGGCGCTGCTCGCACTCCTACCGACCGTGGCAGGCGCTGCTCGCACTCCTTTGATGAAGGGAGCGAAAGAACTCGCGACTGCAGGGGCCTGAAAGTCAATTATGAATATTACTCAAATCGCTCCAGCAAATGTCATATATTTTAAAGGTTTCTGATATTATATGGTGATGTTTGATACATGATGGTGTGTCAAAAGGTGACACTATGATACATGATAGTGTATCAAGTGGTGACACTATGATACATGATAGTGTATCAAGTGGTGACACTATGATACATGATAGTGTATCCAGTGGTGAGACTATGTTACATGATAGTGTGTCAAATGGTGAGACTATGTTACATGATAGTGTATCAAGTGGGGACACTATGTTACATGATAGTGTATCATGTGGTGACACTATGATACATGATAGTGTATCCAGTGCTGAGACTATGTTACATGATAGTGTGTCAAATGGTGAGACTATGTTACATGATAGTGTATCAAGTGGGGACACTATGTTACATTATAGTGTATCCAGTGCTGAGACTATGTTACATGATAGTGTGTCAAATGGTGAGACTATGTTACATGATAGTGTATCAAGTGGGGACACTATGTTACATTATAGTGTATCCAGTGCTGAGACTATGTTACATGATAGTGTGTCAAATGGTGAGACTATGTTACATGATAGTGTATCAAGTGGGGACACTATGTTACATTATAGTGTATCCAGTGCTGAGACTATGTTACATGATAGTGTGTCAAATGGTGAGACTATGTTACATGATAGTGTATCAAGTGGGGACACTATGTTACATTATAGTGTATCAAGTGGGGACACTATGTTACATGATAGTGTGTCAAATGGTGAGACTATGTTACATGATAGTGTGTCAAATGGTGAGACTATCTTACATGATAGTGTGTCAAATGGTGAGACTATGTTACATGATAGTGTGTCAAATGGTGAGACTATGTTACATGATAGTGTATCAAGTGGGGACACTATGTTACATGATAGTGTATCAAGTGGGACACTATGTTACATGATAGTGTGTCAAGTGGTGACACTATGGTACATGATAGTGTATCAAGTGGGGACACTATGTTACAGGATTATGTGTCAAGTGGTGACATTGTGTTACATGATAGTGTATCAAGTGGGGACACTATGTTACATGATAGTGTGTCAAGTGGTGACACTATGTTACATGATAGTGTATCAAGTGGGGAATCTATGTTACATGATTGTGTGTCAAGTGGTGACACTATGTTACATGATAGTGTATCAAGTGGGGACACTATGTTACATGATAGTGTGTCAAGTGGTGACACTATGTTACATGATAGTGTATCAAGTGGGGACACTATGTTACATGATAGTGTATCAAGTGGGGACATTATGTTACATGATAGTGTGTCAAGTGGAGATACTATGATGCATATATGATAACATGCATTTATAATAAATAAAAAAATGGTTCACCAACAACTTATCCGTCACTTGAATATTAACAGTATCCTTCATGAAAACCAATATGGATTCAGGGCCAATAAAAACACAACTCAAGCTATATTAAATCATCTGCAGTACTTATATAATAACATAGGCTCGAACAACATTGTATCCTCTCTATTTCTCGACTTTCATAAGACCTTTGACTGTGTTAATCATTAATTCTTAATATCTAAACTAAGGTCGTATTGAATCCAACCGAAAGAATTATGTAACTGTGAACGGAACTCAATTCACCATGCTCAATATTAGTCATGGAGTTCCTCAATGTTTTATTTTAGGGCCCCTGCTATTCTTGATAAACGATATAGTTCACGCATCGACTTATTTCATGTATACATTGTTTGCTGATGATAGTACGTTATCGACTTGCATCCCTTCAAACACCATAAACGAATCAACTGCCTCAATTAACAAGGAGCTCGATCATGTTAACAAGTGGATAACTGCAAACCGGATTGGAATAACTGGCAAAAAACTACCTACATATTATTCTCGCATAGGCGAAAATTAAATTTACCACTCATAAAATTGGAAAGAATAGAATTCATGAAATAGACCGTACACAATTCCTTGGGGTATATTTTGACAAAAATCTGTCATTCAACACTCACAGCGACAGCATATCATCTAAATTGTCAAAATCTATAGGCATTCTTTATAAATTAGGCATTCTTTATAAGATATAGGTGTCAGATGTACACTTATATCTCTTAGCAATAGAAGCCTTTAAACAAAATAATTGTTCAAGTTTTAAATACGTGCAGCATAATTAGGACACCAGAAATGGCACTAACCCTGTACCAGCTTTCAGATATTAACGATTACATAGTGATCCTTGGCATTCTCAGTGCCTTATGTTTGGTCGGCCATCGGTTGTGAAGCTGAGTCCCACATTGAGTATGTTTCAGTCTAGATGTAAACAATTTTTCTTAGATAATTATTCAGATAGGTAACTGTTTGTACCTTCATCTAACATCGATATATTTTGAGAGCCTAATTGTGTATCCCTAATGCAATTCAACGTGTCCTTCTGCTGCTAGTAATTCTACTTGATATTCTGCGAAAATTTAATGTGTTTGGTTTGGTTTTTTGATTGTTAGTTTTTGTGAATCAGGGTATATGCGTTAGTTTGAATAGATGTTTGATTGCTAAGAAGGAATCATCTGATGCTTAAATAATGTCTTTTAGAATTTTTATGAACCATGTAAACGTTCTTCAAGAAATTATTTTTATCTGAATTTAAACTGAATAATCCCTCCCCCCCCAACCTTTTCTTAAAACCTTTTATTTCACGTTGTTCCAGCTATCATTTTGAAGCCATGAATATCCTAAAGCTGAAAGATCAATATAACTTCCAAATTGCCTATACGCGTTCAAAATCTTTTACAGAAACTATGATCAAGAACTATTCGATTCAATTAGGAAATGTTTGGACGTGCACAATCATTACATAAGAAATGCGAATAACCTTGCAATATCCCATTAAAATAGATCCAAAACCATTTCCAGTATCCACTTCAATTGTGTTAAAATTTGAAACTCGCTAACTCCTGTTTACCGTCAGAATGTTTCCCTATCGATCTTCAAGTCAAGACTGAGAGTAGTATACTCATCATCTTACTAGTATTACAATGATTTATTATCGCTTTATTGTTTTCTCAACTTCTCTCAATCGTATTTGAATTTGTAACCTTGTTAGAAGCATATGAATTACTAGCTCAACAACCTTGCAGTGTTTTTGAAGTTTCATTCTTTCAATGTTAAAAGGACTATTTTGTCAAATAGTGTCAGGCACATGACTGTCACTGTGTTTTGATTCCAGTGGTATCTATGATTAGTAAATCAAGATACATTTGTGTTTGGGTATTGTAGGATTGTTGAAATCGATAGGTTAATACGTAAGGATTAGGATGTCCCAAAAGCTCTAAATCGATTAAATAGGGCCTTCAGTTTTTTACCCTGTAATATCATAACTGTAATATGGTATAGCATGTAAACTGTACATTATTGTTGTAATAGACTGTGTCTGTTTCTGTTTCATAGTGTATCAAGTGGTGACACTACGATGGATGATAGTTTATCATGTGGTGACACTATGATGAATGATGGTGCATCAAGTGGTGACACTACGATGGATGATAGTGTATCATGTGGTGACACTACGATGGATGATAGTGCATCAAGTGGTGACACTATGATGAATGATAGTGCATCAAGGGGTGACACTACGATGGATGATAGTGTATCATGTGGTGACACTACGATGGATGATAGTTTATCATGTGGTGACACTATGATGAATGATAGTGCATCAGGTGGTGACACTACGATGGATGATAGTGTATCATGTGGTGACACTATGATGGATGATAGTGCATCAAGTGGTGACACTACGATGGATGATAGTGCATTAAGTGGTGACACTACGATGGATGATAGTGCATCAAGTGGTGACACTACGATGGATGATAGTTTATCATGTGGTGACACTATGATGAATGATAGTGCATCAAGTGGTGACACTACGATGGATGATAGTGCATTAAGTGGTGACACTACGATGGATGATAGTTTATCATGTGGTGACACTATGATGAATGATAGTGCATCAGGTGGTGACACTACGATGGATGATAGTGTATCATGTGGTGACACTATGATGGATGATAGTGCGTCAAGTGGTGACACTACGATGGATGATAGTGCATCAAGTGGTGACACTATGATGGATGATAGTGCATCAAGTGGTGACACTACGATGGATGATAGTTTATCATGTGGTGACACTATGATGAATGATAGTGCATCAAGTGGTGACACTATGATGGATGATAGTGTATAATGTGGTGACACTACGATGAATGATAGTGCATCAAGTGGTGACACTATGATGAATGATAGTGCATCAAATGATGACACTATGATGGATGATAGAGCATCAAGTGGTGACACTATGATGAATGATAGTGCATCAAGTGGTGACACTACGATGGATGATAGTGTATCATGTGGTGACACTACGATGGATGATAGTGTATCATATGGTGACACTGCCACATAATAAACATCTATGCATTTAACTCTATCATGCAAAACGCCACGATTCTAAATAGAATGTGAGCATGTCGATATGCATTTTCTGCAATATTTTATTCTGTAAAACAATTGGAATGGGTCAGTGGATTGTTGTTCACCGTCGCTCACCTACAGAGACTTTCTCAACAAAACAAGTGGTAGAGTCAAACTGAAAGTTCCAACTGCTGAGTAATTGACAATGCCAGGGACTAAACTTCGGTAATACCATCGTTCAGAGTCTCACTGTATCAGACGCTGGGATCTGTCGGCCGATCAGGATACTTCTTTTTCCCTTGCTTCGCAACCTGATTGACGTAATTTGTTTATTCTGCAGCCAGGAACCAGCCAACGAGCTTTGTTGAAGGTGGACTCAAACCGAAGCATCGTCACGGCTGAGGCGGAGAAAGGTCAAGAAGGGATTTTTTTTTCTTCACTTCAACAAAAATTTCTTTGTTGGGTCGAGTAGCTTCTTCCTGATATTATGAAGCCCTGATACTATCACATTAAAGATACAATCCAAAATACAGCTCTCGTCTCGGCAAACAGACGACAGAAAACAGTTTGTTATTGATGCATAGCTAGGAAAAGAATGTTTGAAATGTCTCACTGTTGTAATCTAATAGTTATGGTAACGATGTGAACTATAATAATTGAAAAAATTGTGTAGCCGTGTATTTGGAGAGCACAATCAGCGGAATAGCAGATCACGCTTATATCAATGCTTCCCAAATTCCAAATTCCGGTGATTGCAGTTTGCCGCCGGCGATCGTTGCAATTGAAGCGATTGTGATGAAGCGATTGTGATTTTTGGCCCTTCATTTGGCCCCTCACCCACCAATCATGGCAACTCGACAACAATCACTTTAATAGAAACATCCCTGATCTAATAAACTAGCATACTCTTTATTGCATACTCAAAAGAAGGATTTCTACATCAAATGTGATTGTTCGACAGCACGCTTGCTTAATTGAGGACACTAAAACACGCACGTCTCAGCCACTGCGGAGGGCATGGACTCCACTTACAAGGACTTTCCCCAAATGAGCTGTCTCAATTGCTGTCCGACCACACGGCCAGCCATTGCGATGCCGGCCACTGCTGGCCATTAATCCAGCAACCAGTTAATTGCGTGCGACCTGAGAACATTAATCCAGCGACCAGTTGATTGCGTGCGACCTGAGAACATTAATTCAGTTACCAGTTGATTGTGTGCGACCTGAGAACATTAATCCAGTTACCAGTTGATTGCGTGCGACCTGAGAACAATAATCCAGTTACCAGTTGATTGCGTGCGGCCTGAGAACATTAATCCAGTTACCAGTTGATTGCGTGCGACCTGAGAATAATAATCCAGTCACCAGTTGATTGCGTGCAACCTGAGAACATTAATCCAGTTACCAGTTGATTGCGTGCGACCTGAGAACATTAATCCAGTTACCAGTTGATTGCGGGCGACCTGAGAACATTAATCCAGTTACCAGTTGATTGCGTACAACCTGAGAACATTAATCCAGCGACCAGTTGATTGCGTGCGACCTGAGAACATTAATCCAGTTACCAGTTGATTGCATGCGACCTGAGAACATTAATCCAGTTACCAGTTGATTGCGTGCGACCTGAGAACATGAATCCAGTTACCAGTTGATTGCGTGCGACCAGAGAAAATTAATCTAGTTACCAGTTGATTGCGTGCGACCTGAGAACATTAATCCAGTTACCAGTTGATTGCATGCGACCTGAGAACATTAATCCAGTTACCAGTTGATTGCGTGCGACCTGAGAACATGAATCCAGTTACCAGTTGATTGCGTGCGACCAGAGAAAATTAATCTAGTTACCAGTTGATTGCGTGCGACCTGAGAACATTAATCCAGTTACCAGTTGATTGCATGCGACCTGAGAACATTAATCCAGTTACCAGTTGATTGCGTGCGACCTGAGAACATGAATCCAGTTACCAGTTGATTGCATGCGACCTGAGAACATTAATCCAGTTACCAGTTGATTGCGTGCGACCTGAGAACATGAATCCAGTTACCAGTTGATTGCGTGCGACCAGAGAACATTAATCTAGTTACCAGTTGATTGCGTGCGACCTGAGAACATTAATCCAGTTACCAGTTGATTGCGTGCGACCTGAGAACATTAATCCAGTTACCCGGCGAGGAAAGGCGAGGAGGCGCTGCTGATGGTGCGGTAGCTGAGTGAGGTCAGCGACACGACTTGATAGGATAGGGTAGATTAGGAAATGTTGGTGATTGTTGGAGAGGTTTGCCAATGTCAGGATGGGCACAAGGAGGTGACGTGGACGGGGAATAAATGCTGACATTGTCACAGTGAGGTGATGGTATTGTGCAGGGTTAGAGACTGCAAATCCACTAACCAAGAATTTTGGGATTCCTGAAGAGGATTTGTAGCGATCATAATCAAGTGATTAAAGTATTTATTGAACAACTAGTATGATCGATTAAAGAAGTGCTGGCAGTGGAGGGATGCTGGCAGTGGAGGGATGCTGGCAGTGAAGAGATGCTGTCAGTGCCATGCTACGCATTTGAATTATAGTTTATACGACTAACGTATCGAATTACTACTCGGCGAGTTCCCTATACCACCTCAGTGGCTAGTGTGGCCAGTTTCCTATACCACCTCAGTGTGGGATTACTACTCGGCTAGTTCCCTATACCACCTCAGTATGGGATGTTCCCTATACCACCTCAGTGGCTAGTGTGGCTAGTTCCCTATACCACCTCAGTGTGGGATTACTACTCGGCTAGTTCATTATACCACCTCAGTATGGGATGTTCCCTATACCACCTCAGTGGCTAGTGTGGCCAGTTCCCTATACCACCTCAGTGTGGGATTACTACTCGGCTAGTTCCCTATACCACCTCAGTGTGGGATTACTACTCGGCTAGTTCCCTATACCACCTCAGTATGGGATGTTCCCTATACCACCTCAATGGCTAGTGTGGCTAGTTCCTTATACCACCTCAGTGTGGGATTACTACTTGGCTAGTTCCCTATACCACCTCAGTGTGGGTTGTTCCCTATACCACCTCAGTGGCTAGTGTGGCTAGATCCCTATACCACCTCAGTGTGGGATTTAAAACATTGCAGAGGCAAAGGTCAAATGTCAATAAAGAATTAAAGCGTTTGAGAACATTACAAATATTATGTGATGTAATTATTACTTGAAACATTCATTCGTTCACTTGGAAACAGCATATGTTCTAACAAGTAAAACAGATGGTCAATTTGCCGTCACATCCAAGATGCGGTGACAGCGGGACTGCTTTGTAGTACCTGCATCTTTCCACTGGTAATGTCGACTCTGCATAAGCGTCTCGGGCCAATATATTTTGTTATATCTCGTCAACTAATATAGGCAGTATTGACTCAGTTTTGAGATATTGCTCGGGTAGCACACAACACCATCAGCCTGGCTTAGTCGCTTCTGGTCCTAACGCTGATCGTGGAAATGCGGAAGCCCGTAATGGGCACGGTTCATGTACACAATCAATAACGTACTTTTCAAATCAAGCTGCAGAGTTAGTCTTCTCAGGGGCTTCTAAAGCTGGTAACGATTTGAACGCTCAATAAAGTCTATATCATTTGACCTTTCAAACATTGTTTAGTGGAATAGAATATAAAGAGTGCAGTGTACATGCTTTCAAGCATCTAATGACAAAAATTCCTTTTCAGTTTGTCATGAGCGCAGATCTTAAACCCTTCGGATGAAGCTTGCAACCGCACGCCAAACTTTTTCCGTGATCATTCCTGCCACGAGTTTGGTCCGCAGTTTCTTCAGACATTCAATTTTCAATGGCTTGCGTTCGTGGACGATGTTTCCATCTCTTTCAAAAACCATTAGTCGAGCGGGCCGAGGTCGAGGCCCTAAGCAGGACAATGCTGTTTCACTCGGAAGGAAGAGTGCTTCCGATAGTGTGATGCGAAGACGGCCTTGCAGTTAATCCTGAGACGTTCCATCAATCGCCCACATGAAAAAAATGTGTCCAGTAGTAAGTCGGAGAAATTTTATTATCAAAAGGATGAAGCTTCAGCTCACTGCTCCAACGAGTGTCTCGCATTTTCATCGGACAAGTTTTGATCATTCCTGGCCCGCTCAAAGTTCCGACCTCGCCTGCTCGACTGCAGATTTTGGGGACGACGATTGAATATATGAAAAAATTCTAAGCATAGTACCGACAGAACTGAGTAAAGTAAAGTTCGACGAGCAGCTGTAAGAAGCAGCTGTAAGTAGCATCCGAAAGACCCAGATCTGCGCTGATAACAATGGGTCCTATTGCGATTTTGTTTATCATTTAATTGTTTAAAATACTCGTTTAAAATACTGCTTTGAATTTATGAGCATTATTAGTATCATGAACAGTGATTCACTGTTGGTTTCAACAAACAGTCAGTGTAACGGGTTCCAGTTTAATATTGTGTCATGGAATTCTCGAAATTGAAATAGCATTTTCTTCCCGTCATTGATGCCTGAATACTGCATTGATGCCTGAATACTGCATAGAAGCCTGAATGCTGCATTGATGCCTGAATACTGCATTCATGCATGAATACTGCATTGATGCCTGAATACTGCATTGATGCCTGAATACTGCATTGATGCCTGAATACTGCATTGATGCATGAATGCTGCATTGATGCCTGAATACTGCATTGATGCCTGAATACTGCATTGATGCCTGAATACTGCATTGATGCCTGAATACTGCATTGATGCCTGAATACTGCATTGATGCCTGAATACTGCATTGATGCCTGAATACTGCATTGATGCCTGAATACTGCATTGATACCTGAATACTGCATTGATGCCTGAATACTGCATTGATGTCTGAATGCTGCATTGATGCCTGAATACTGCATTGATGCCTGAATACTGCATTGATGCCTGAATACGAAGTGGATTGCAGTGTATCCGTGTCCTGTTGAAACAGTTGAAACAAACTTTGAATATATTCATAAATGCTTTTGCATCATTTTTCCCCGAAATCTTTTTCTGACAGACACAATCCCATTTTTGTCCGTTCATCATACTGTCGCAACACTCCGACATCATACAACACACTCACTGCGAACGCACTTCTGTACTCTTCATCATTAATTTCATCAATGTAATAGACTGAAAAAAATTGTTTGAACTCATCTCCACGGAGGCAATGTTGGATCCGTCCCGGCGTAAACTATGTTACAATAAATTACTGCAACCAATCAATCGGTTGAAAGGCCGCACCACGAACATCAAAATGTAAAGCAGGCTAAGCTTTACCATGTGATCGAGTAAGGTATCATCAATAACGAGTGGACCTACCCCACAATCGAAACATCGGAATGTTCGTCGATGAATGAAATGATTGCATTAAATTTGACATCTGCAGAATGGAAACAGTGTACAAGTAGCAATCTGAACGCTGTAGCAATGACTTCTCATCGTTGGCTCATGGTGGAAACAGGTATCCGTTTAGAGATCCGAAATTATATAATTGTTCCTTGTGTGACAAAGGTCTCTCAATTTTGGGTGAACAGTGGTAACTCTTAAATAAAGTGTTCGAGTCATGTGGGCGAGGAAGCAGCTGCCAGTTCGTCCTTGAGTAAAACTACACAATAAATGTGTGTTCTGGTGTAAGAAAGTTATTGCTTGAATATCATTAGGCTTATGGGAATTTCTTGTATCACTTTGATAAGGCTATGTGAAGCACTTCATGCTTCAAATAGCCTCTTTAATTTCACTCGATTTAAATTGAAATCCACCAATGCATTCATCTACAGAAATAATTGATGCTGTGCATTCGTCCGAGTAAAAGAGTTTTATGTTGATAATATCAGAGTTGGGTGAACCAATGTATGTCGTTCTGCTTTACATGCATGAGCTTATGCATTTCTTATTGTAGTCAGACAGCAAAATCAAATCCTCTGTCAACATTCATCTCCGCGTAGATTTGTCGATTCAAAACCCCATTAACTTAAATGGCAATATATGAAAACAACATTGTAAAGTTAAACGCTGTGTCCCTGAAATGATCTGAGGTGTTATTGCTTCATGACATATGCACATTCCGGACTGCCCAAACCTGCAGGCCATCGACAACCTACCTTGTGAACAGTTCCAGACACCGCTCGATTAGAAGTTTTGTCATATGACGCCCCAGAAAACACGTTTGCCTCCCGGGAAGTTCGGGAGATGTTAGCAAAAACAAACATGAAAAACGATGGAGCAGCTTTGTGGCATCATTGCCTGATACGTAAACGATGGAGTGGAGCAGCTTTGTGGCATCATTGCCTGATACGTAAACGATGGAGTGGAGCAGCTTTGTGGCATCATTGCCTGATACGTAAACGATGGAGTGGAGCAACTTTGTGGCATCATTGCCTGATACGTAAACGATGGAGTGGAGCAATTTTGTGGCATCATTGCCTGATACGTAAACGATGGAGTGGAGCAACTTTGAGGCATCATTGCCTGATACGTAAACGATGGAGTGGAGCAGCTTTGTGGCATCATTGCCTGATACGTAAACGATGGAGTGGAGCAACTTTGTGGCATCATTGCCTGATACGTAAACGATGGAGTGGAGCAGCTTTGTGGCATCATTGTCTGATACGTAAACGATGAAGTGGAGCAACTTTGTGGCATCATTGCCTGATACGTAAACGATGGAGTGGATCAACTTTGTGGCATCATTGCCTAACACTCACTACGTCAGGACCACTGCCGTAAGGACGGGCCTCGCACCTGGCACCCTCCCGAAAGTATGATACCGGCAGTGAGACATTTAGGATATCGCTGTTAGAAACAACAGCTGACTGTTTTTAAATCAAAAATAGAGTTCAATAATTGAAGGACTGGTTACTGGGGTGGAGTTAATCGAGAATCAAATACTTTTCGTTACAACTCCAATAAATCCTGAACAGTACCATAGCTCCTTGTATCGATATTACTGAGTTTTTACTGCGCAACTTTTAACGGAATTATTTTTCGATTACTTGGTCGATTGAGAATGGTTCTAAATAAAGTGTCTCCTATTTATTAGTACATTAACGGTAAGTTGAATCCTCAAATGGGAAAAAGGTTGGTAAACAATGTACGAGTCTGTTAACTCAAATTTATCAGATATATTTATGAAACATAATTGTTTCGCTATGCAGGTAATGTAATGAAAGTCTTTGAACTGTAGAGTCTCGCAAAATGTTGTTTAGAAGGTGAGCTGGTTCAAACACATATTTTTCATTATCTGCCATCGATGATATCAGTAATGTGACAACATTTTTTCGTAACGGATTTGTTGCAAGATTACTCTGCTATTCTACAACTATTTAAAACAACTGTATAATGGGGAGACATAACATAAAGAGTCCTCCAATTTCAACTTCAAACTCGGAGGTACAAAACTTATCTGCCAAGTTTACTGACTTCCTGCAAACGAATTTGCCAGGATTCCGGTTTCCTTGCCTCCCACCGATACTACTCCAGTGAAACATCACAGCCCTCTCGGTTATATAAGAGAGTGTTGAGATGCATCATCAGAGCTTAGTGGTCTTTGGCATACTTCAACTCTACCCTGCAATAATCACTATTGCGGTGGTGCCTTGCTAGACCAACATCGGAATTGAGGCTGCCTTGCTAGACCAAAATCGGAGTTGGAGTTCTGCCGTAGTTTGAGAATTGTTGTCGCTTTATGGGAACGGTCGCAGCTGACATGGTTTTGTTAGAAATACTTTTAAAAATGTGACGATTTTGTTTTATTTCATAGATTGAATGTTTCAATATATGAACACGACTTGAGAAAGTATTAACACTCATCATTCCATTGTTTATCATTACAGGGAAACAAAACTCCACAACCACATTATTTCATGAACAAATATCCTGAGCTGGCTCATTATACAGGAATCAGATGATGAATGCTCTTAAAACCTTTACCACTCAAGCAATCATCTCCCTCAGTTCACTAAGCATTCCATTACTTGGTGCTGATCAGTTCACTAAGCATTCCATCACTTGGTGCTGATCAGTTCATTAAGCATTCCATCACTTGGTGCTGATCAGTTCACTAACCATTCCATCACTTGGTGCTGATCAGTTCACTAAGCATTCCATCACTTGAGGCTGATTAGTTCACTAAGCATTCCATCACTTGGTGCAGATCAGTTCACTAAGTATTCCATCACTTGGTGCTGATCAGGTCACTAAGCATTCCATCACTTGGTGCTGATCAGTTCACTAAACATCCCATCACTTGGTGCTGATCAGTTCAATAAGCATTCCATCACTTGGTGCTGATCAGTTCACTAAGCATTCCATCACTTGGTGCTGATCAGTTCACTAAGTATTCCATCACTTGGGGCTGATCAGTTCATAAAGCATTCCATCACTTGGGGCTGATCAGTTCACTGAGCATTCCATCACTTGGTGCTGATCAGTTCACTATGCATTCCATCACTTGGTGCTGATCAGTTCACTGAGCATTCCATCACTTGGTGGTGATCAGTTCACTAAGAATTCCATCACTTGGTGCTGATCAGTTCACTAAATATTCCATCAATTGGTGCTGATCAGTTCATTAAGCATTCCATCACTTGGTGCTGATCAGTTCACTAAGCATTCCATCACTTGGTGCTGATCAGTTCACTAAGCATTCCATCACTTGGTGCTGATCAGTTCACTAAGCATTCCATCATT
>SDVV010002849.1:0-22249 GCA_016164225.1 Gammarus roeselii
CTCATGTGATAGCCAATAGTGCGCACTAATTCCAGTTCCTATACCTGTGTTAACGTTGCTGTTCTCAGCAGCATACTGGCGCGCATGGCTGTGCTGGCCTCCCCCGGCTCTGCTGCTCCCCACTTGATGTGGTCCTGCTGGAAGGGGCTGCAAAGGTAAGAGATCAAAGGTAAGAGACCATGAAGACCCCTCCGGCTGACATCACCACCAACAACAGCCCCGCCACTGCCACCGCAGCCATTATCCCTCCGGCTGCCATCACCACTACCTCCCCGAGGAGAACCCCCAACACTGCTCTTCTAGCAATCAACTCCTGATGCTCTGGTCAAGTCTCTCTGAACATACAGATTTATACTCATCAACATGCATCAACCCCTTTGCAGCATTCAGCAATGCATACCTCTGCTCATCATTCTCAACACATGCTCTAAATAAGCCATTAGCATTCAGACACTTCATGTCACTCAGTTCAATCGTGCCCACATTCAGAACTGCACAGATCCTATCAGACATTCTTTTCACCACCACAGCATCACTCAATCCAAAACCTTTGGGGTTGGGGTTGCTGTCCCAGTTGGTGTCTTTTCTGGAAGATTCTGGCATTTTGTCTGAGGGTCAATTTGGTTTCAGGATTGGAAGGAGCACTGAAGACCAACTTTTGCTTACTTATGGTGAGGTTGCTAATCGGGTAGATGAAGTAATGGTTGTTGATGTGGTCTTTCTGGAATTCTCTGAAGCATTCAATGTGGTCAGTCACTCAGTTCTGTTGGACAAACTGAGATGTGTGGGTATTACGGATGGACTGTTAGATTGGATTCGTAATTTTCTGATGGGAAGGCAAACGGGTGTTTCTGTGGGGGGAGTTGTCGGTGACTTCCGAGAGGTGACAAGTGGTGTGCTATAGGGTTCTGTGCTGGGTCCGCTCTTGTTCCTGCTATAAGTCAATCATGTTGCAGCAGGAGTGGCTTGTGAGTGGAAGGCCTTTGCTGAAGACTTCAAACTTTATTTGAGTTTCCCCCGCGATGTACAAGCAGTTCGCCAGGGTGTGTCTTCCTTGCAGAGGGATCTGAATTTGGTGCAGTCTGTTTTGTTGTCATGGAATCTCTTGTTGAACATTGACAAGTGTGTCTTTTGCATTTTTATAGGGGCCGTCTTGAATTGGAGCAGAGTGATGATAGAACTGCTTATTATTTGAATAGTGTGGTACTTGAGCTTGTCGATTCCTTCAGGGACTTGGGAGTGCTTGTTGACTCAAGGCTGCGGTTTCATCTCCACCTGAGGAGTGTTGCAATAAAGGCTTCACTACCGCGACCAGTCTGCTCCGCTCTACTGTCAATAGGAGTTCTGTTTTCATGGTCTCTTTATTTATCACTCATATTAGACTCATCTTGGACTACTGCTCATGTGTGTGGAATGTGGGATATTTGGGGGATCTGAGACTGTTGGAGTCTGTGCAGAGGAGGTGGACCAAGGAGATTGATGGGCTGGGTGGAGTGGACCATGGTGAGCGGCTCAAAGCAATGCAGTTGTTTTCTGTGCGTTCTGATCTTGTGAAGTGTTGGAAGATTTTTCATTGTTCTGTTGATTCAGGTTTGTCTGCTCTGTTTGAGAGAGCTCGGGATGTTGGCACACGTGGGCATCCTTTCAAGCTGGTGGTTCCTCGCTGTCAGACAGACTATAAATGGAGATTCTTTTATTCTTGCTGTGTGCAGATTTGGAACCGGCTGCCCACTGATGTGGTGCAGTGTGATTCACTTTGCAGCTTCAAGAGGGCCCTGGCGGAGGAATTGGGGGCAGTGTTGTATAAGTTTTGCTAGATTCAATTTGATGTGATATTGTAGCTTTGTTTGTGTTGTCAACTGTCTCCATTGTTTTGTTTTCTTAGGACCTATTGAGCGCATTTCGACCAGCCTCCTGCTGCAGTGCTTGTACCGTGCTGTTCATTTTGATTGCTGGCGCGCTGAGGCGTACTGCCTCCCATGCCTGCCTGCCCTGTTGGCGGGGCTGTTGTGGCTGTGGGGGGCTGCAAAGGTGAGATACTAAGGTGAGATACAACATACCTTCTACAACGCTTCTGATCATCCATCTCTGAACGCACCACCCCACCATTCACCAAACCAGACACTCTTCAATTAAACCCATCACATCTTCTGCGGATAGGCCCCCACTGACTTCACCACACACAGCAGCAGACCTAGCTACTCTCTCCTCAATCATTATCACCACCTCTTCCACAGACAGCTCAGTATCTCTCACAACAGTAGAAACACCTCCCGCAGCAGACATTGCATCCAACCTCTCAGAAATTTCAGACAGCCTCCTAGAGATTGATCCCACAGCAGCTAGTAGCTGATCAAATGCTGACAGAAGATCCGACCTACTTCCACCACCAGCACCAAACACCACCCCGGATCCACTCCTGCGCCTGCAGCAAAAATACTTTACAGCATTCCCTCCCTCCCAACACACACAGTCAATGACGCCCCTGGCAATCCCAACACATGCCAGATCTGCATGACACTTACATCCACACAAGAAACATCCAATCAAGATGCCAACGAACTATCCGGTCACTCAAAGAACAGCGCACACCAACACCAGAACAACTGGAGTGAACAGAGGCACCTCCAACATTGACACGCCTAGATGCCCCAGTCTCCCCACACAAGCACGGCAGACACTAACAGACCACTGCAAAGACAAGCAATGCAGATCTTTTGTCATCCTCCACAGCATCCAGCAATGCAATGAGAAAACACACAGGCAACATCGCCACATCATCCCTTGAGTCACCATTGTCACCACACGCAGCACCAGGAGAGTCAGGAGGAAGTTCTTCATCCTGGTCTGCCTCCAGGTAAGCTTGAACCTTGGGAAGACACACATTCATCTTCCCGACAATTTTTGGGTCCCAGTCTGAGTTGTTTTCTACCTACCACATGGTCTCATTGAAAAATTTTTGCTTGTGCAGCTTGGCAAAGCATCCCTTGTTTGCATAGTGGGGGAAAAAATCTTCTGTCTTGAGGTTGGCCGCTTCTCTGGTACCGTAGAACATGATTGATGGGTACTTCTTGGGGGGTCCTCCGCCAGGATCCGGAAAAAAGGGTTAAACCCTTCCAGGCCAATGTGGGTGTCCATTCACCTTGACAAAAAATAACTTCAGTGGTCTGAATAGAGACATGGCGGGTGACACAATAGTTGACAGAAATTCAAATAAGTTATTGAGTAAATTAATAACTAGTGGTTGTTTAGGGGGCCTCTTTACCAGCCTCACCAAGTCTACATTTACGTTACACCAGTATGGGACAAACTAGCGTGCAGTTTTAGGTCCCAGCACAAAGAAGAGACCAGCACAAGGAAATATGCAGCTCTGGAAGGAATCAGTTAGTATTTGGTACAAGAAGAAATTGTTGGAAGTGTTGGAAGATTTTACACTGTTCTGTGGATTTGAGGTTGTCTACTCTGTTTGAGCAAGCTCCAGATATTGGCACACGTGGTCATTCTTTCAAGCTGGTGGATCCCCTCTGTTGGACCGACTATAAACACAGATTCTTTTATTCTTGCTTTGTTCAGGTCTGGGACAGTCTGTCCTCTGATGTGGTGCAGTGCAATTCCCTCTGTGGCTTTAGGAGAGGGCCTTGGCTGAGTAGTTAGAGAGGGGGGGGGGGGGTATAACAAATTTTGCTAGGCAAAGCAGATTTGATTTTGTGGTTTGGTTTCTGTTTTTTCAACAGTTGGGTGCAGGTGTTGACTGTCTTCAGTGTTTTATTGTCGACCTTTTAATCACAATCCGGTAAGGGCCCTGCTGCAGTTTTGATATTGCGTTGTTCTATAGATTGCTGGCGCGCTAAGGTATACTGCCTTCCATGGGCTGCAAAGGTGAGATACAAAGGTAACATACCTGCTCATGAGATTTTGTGACAATTTGGAGGCTGCCAGATCTTTTGTGGTCAACTTTCTTCTGCCCCGCATATTCTATTTAATTCTTGTGCAACTTAGAGTGGCTTCAGGTGGGGAAGATTCATTTCAACAGTCTCTTCAGTAGGTTCAGCACTTGCAAGAAAGATTTTTTGCACAAAGGCAGGTAGGTTGGACAAGCTTTCTAGAGAGGTGAGGTCAACTTTTCCCACATGCATGTGTTGAGGTTTGAAAACATGAGAAGCGGTGATTGAAGCAGATCCTTTTATTAGGATGCATCCTATTGGCTTGCTAAAAATGTATTAAGGGGCACTGCATTCTCTGACAGTAGTCCACTGACATCAGAGCACAAACTATTCATGCTGGAATATGCAATGACAGAGATTCATGGGGCTAAGCCTACGTGGGGCTTCTTGGCTCTCCTTACCTAACTCGGCAATAGTCGCAGTATTCTTCCTCAATGTGCAGGCAGACGACGAGGTTCTGAGTTCTCCAGTGGTCAGAAGCTCCTAGGTTTGCTGAGACAACATTTGCATTAATAATGGCCAACTTAGTTTTAGCTATAAACTTCTCCGTTTTCTTTACAGCTGACCCGGCTGGTTTGGGCAGCAAAAGTTCAGGATTCATAGTGATGCTTTTGACCCAGGCCAGGCCTTGTGTCTAGTTGGGTGATAGTTCACTGGTCTATGGATGTTCAGTGGTATGTTTTCAGTAAGCAACACAGAGCTGCCTCTACTTTTGCTACCTACATAGACACTCGCTACACTTCACCAATTGCCGAGAGCTTGCACCGTATGTTGCTATATCAAGATAAAATATAGAAAAGTTTTCTATCACAACTTTTTATGAGACAGTATTTGCCATTTAATAACACCAAAATCTTCAAGATACAGGTCTGCTCCCAGTCCCCACCATAAAAATTCAACTATCAGCTTCTTAGTAAGTAGTTCATGGAAACGATCTGACATATACAAGCGGGTAATTCCAAGAGAGATGCAAACTGCAGGAGCTTACCACGTGATTTCAGATCAACAATTCATGAAACACAGGTAGGTCACTATATTTATTCTATGTAATGTCTGCATTTACTTTGTATAATAGTATTTTGCTTGATTTATTGATCAAGCCGAGTCAACATATATCCTGAAAGAAACATTGAATATGTCCACCATGATGAGAATGCATTATGTATTGGGCAGCAGACTAGGACTATAAACCTTTAGTTTCCCTTTCCCACCCTATTGCTACCCTCAAGCCTCAACAAATATCTTTCCCCCCTTGACCTCTTTCACACACCCCAAACGTAGATATGCTGATATGGAGGCACGGTTCATAAGCCAATCTCAAAAATAAGTAAGACAAGTGACAAGTGCATGTTGGATTAGAAAATCTTTCCTCTTTGCTCGAGTTGGTGACCTTGTACAGGTGGTATGTTTTGCCAAACAGACATGCAAGCTTGTCTCCAACATCCTCTCAAATGCCAAATTCTGATTCCTCTCAATTGGCAACTTCTTAGTATGGTTGACATGGTTCAACTCAGAGGTTTAAATCCAAGTAAACTGTGGTATAAATAAATAAATGCATATTATTAAAAAATATCACGAACATAGAAGTACATTTGATACATAACTTAATATACCAGAAATATGAATGATCCGCCAAGTTACTAAGGCAGAAACGTCTGATCAGAAAGCACAGTAGAAATGACACTATATTCCTAACGGACACAAGGTATCTTCCTTCTAGTTTGTACAGTATTCCTCTCCAACATCCTAACATTGACGACCCAGCGAGCGCATCGCTGCAGCAGATTGCACTGAAGATTTTATTGTTAGATGACATTACTCAGGTCATGAGGCAGTGTGTCGTTAACGAAAAAGCACTTTTATGTGATCCGCTGCGTTCTCTGCAAATACTCGGCTCGCGGACGTCGAACGTGGGACTTGCATCAGTCGACGGAAGGTGTCATCATGGCTCACCGTCAGCTTTCTCATGTTGTATTGACAGAAATCTCTCCACAGTGCATTGCAGTTAATTGGGTAGCAGTATAATTTGAAAAGCTGTGTTTTTGCTTCCATTGGCGCAAAGGGGAACTCCCGTATCAGCATGTTACCAACGACATTTTGTCGCCTGGTCTGCTTAGCAATATCCATATCGTCGGTGCAATCTGCCGAAACAATATGCCCAAGATATCTAAATTTGCCCCCAAAGTCCTGTATGACACCATCTAGATCGAATCAGACGAGAAACAATGCTTAGGACCTTTTGGTCTGACCAACATACTCAGTTTCTGAGGTGTTGTACACAATATCACAGGGCCGAGCAAAATTACTACAAATATCTAGAAGTTTCAGCAGTGCAGATAGAGTTAGCGCAAGTAACACCATATCATCGGCATAGCTGATATTATTAACACAGCAATTGACAACACGACATCCTTCGTTCTCCCTGCCTAATGGTAATTTCAGATAATCAATGTAAACATCATATAACAATGATGACAATTGGCCTACTTGTCTTTACAACGATAGGGAGCTGATTTTGAGCTTCCTACCGCACAAGAAATTCCTGCTCTCTGTACCAGAAAACATGTAACTCTACGATATGGGGTCGGGCTCCTCTCTTAATTAATTTCCTGAACAAAGTTCAGTGGTTTACTCTTTCAAATGCTTTCTTTGCATCTAGGAAGCACATAAAGACTGGAGAATCTCAATTTCTGAGGTTTTCTACTGATTGTTTTAGTGCAAATATCGCAATTTCTGTACCATGGCCTTCCTTAAAACCAAATTGACTGTCCGCCGTGAACAAGTACGTTTGCAGCCTAGCGAGAATGATATGCTCCAGAACTTTGAAAATTAAGGTAGCTATAGCAGTCGAACGATAATTTTTTAGAAGCAAAATAACAATTTCATGCATTACATTTCCTGACATCTGCTTGGTTTGTAAGCAGCCAGAGAGGAAGAGAGCTAGCATCGTAATCAATCTGTGAGAGGCACGCTTACACACTTCTCCCGGAATATCACCATTACCGACTGCCTTGTTATTTCTCAATCCTCTCACAATGGCTTTAACCTCTGCAACCCTAATCGTTTCGTTTACAATCGGAATATTGCTAATAGCTTCTTAAGCCCACTCTCTATTTCATCCGTGTCAACAGATTTTGCAAGTTCCCTGAAGTGCTCTCCTCAGACTCTCGCAATGTCATCCATGAACGTAACTCCTGAAACAAAGAGTAGAAGTGCTTCTTTCTTAGGGTAAAGTGCTCGAATTTCTTTTCAAAAATCCTTACATTTACCTTCCACGAAACTTTGAGAAAAGTACCTGAACTCGAAATTGTTGTTCATTTTCTCGTAGAAACGCGAGTTCCCTACAAAAACGGGAGTTGGATATTCCCATTACAACTGCAAGTTGACCCCCACGAGGCTTTCCAGCAACATTCCACTGGAACACAGCGTCCTTTACAGCAAAATTCAGTTTCTTTGCCCGCTCAT
The DNA here is from genome assembly GCA_016164225.1 of Gammarus roeselii. Lineage (NCBI taxonomy): Eukaryota > Metazoa > Arthropoda > Malacostraca > Amphipoda > Gammaridae > Gammarus > Gammarus roeselii. The sequence continues at coordinate 7,410 of SDVV010002849.1, forward strand.
TCCACCCGGGGACATGGTATTTACTCGGTTTCCTAATTCCACAAACTCGTCGACCATAAACTAAGATACACTGTCTCATGCAACTATATAGGTCATTCGGTCGTTCATTGTCGGCTATTTCATTCATTCCGAGAAGCCTAACATGAATGAGTGAAAGAAGGGTATCAATTTCTATATAGAATCGGTCCGTTGTCACTTTGTTGTCAAAGTTCCAGTCAATCGCTTTAAGCTCGCGGGAATCCACTTGCAGAGGGGTCTGCATTCTTTCAACATTTAGAGTGACTCCGATGACACAGTCATCCGTACAGGCCACATCAGGCAACGTGTGACATGAAACGACTGCATTTAACAACATCGAAGACAGAGCGATATGATCAATCCAGGAAGTGGATAGAGAGCCATGATTTACATAAGTGTACGTATCAGGCGGGAGAAGCCGAGTGTCCAAAAAAGCCGAATTATATTTAGCAAAAAGCTCTTCTATCTCAATAAACCTAGCCGTGTGAGGGGAGGCATTAAAATCTCCCAAAACACCTATTGATGTACATATCGACTTTCTAATATACTAGGAAGTACACATTTAAGAACAGAATGGAAGTCCCACCATAGTAACGCTCAGGCCCAGCATTAAATCGCAACCGTACTGTCTAATCTTGATGATTGGGCTGAAAGATCGTTGCCAAATGAATGTCAGTTCTCCAAATGGCCTACCCAACCTAATTTCATTGTACACGTCAATCGAAGAAATGGAGAATGAACAAATATCTTCTCCCAAAGAGGAATGTAAGTTAATCTGCCATAAAAGCATTTACGTCTCTTGCAGGGCTACCAAATCTGCTTGTTTGCATACATCAACCACATAACTTTCATAGCTACCGATCAATCCAAAACAATTGGGAGAGGCGTTACAAATTATTCCCACATTACCGTACTGTGAATCCATCACGGGGATGAAAACTGATGCACTTCATTCCGAGCCCTTCACGGGCTTTCCTCGCGCTGGCCTTAATCTCTTCGGTACGCGTTCTGACGTTTTTTTTGCTCATTTCATCAGGCTAGTCATTGTCTTTTGGCAAACGGGCACTTCATCCAATAAAGTGCAGGTGGGTACCTGCCTCTCAAATATCTTCAACAAACAGCGGCGATTCTAAATGCTTAGCAGCCCCATTTATTTCATAAGGGGATGTGTTCCCCTATGTACTAAGACGCTTTTTGCACTGAAACGGCACTTTTCCTAAGTACTGTGTGATACGTTCAATCATCTGTTTCAGAGGAAACTTGCTTCTAGGGCACGGCAGTGAAACCAATAGTTTCGCAATGCCTCTGGGTGCGGTGCTCTGCTGCACTCTGCGACCATTTCTAATTTTCAAATTGTGATTATTCCTCGCCGCTCTCTTATTCTTTCTCAAGGCTGAAACATCGACATATTCTTGTTGATAACTCGAAAATGTGCCATCAGCTTCACTTGCTTTCGAAGAGACACTTAGTCTACGGATATTCCTCTGTAGTGCTTCGCTGAATTTCGGGTTGCTGGAGTCAGGAGTGACAGGAGTGCCAGTTCTGGGTGGTGATGTTATTGGTGATGCTGCGCGCTGTTGTCCTGATGCAGGGAGTAGTGAGGACGTTCGCTGTGATGATAGACGCAGGTGCTTACCTTTGATCGCTATAGGGTGTACACGTGCTGATACGAATCGAGGTAAATAGCAGATCGTGTTTAAAAATAGAAATGTAGTGCTAAGTTATGGAGTTCAATTACATTTTCAGCAATTTCTCAGAGCACATATAATAATAATGAAGATGTTTATTATCTACAAGGCAAAATTGTATTCAGTAATGCAACCTGTTACACATAAGGCATGCCAGTTCCCTGAATGAAATTAATAGGTTTGGATATGCCTAAAATATATAATACATCTTAAATTCAGGATTCAACTCAATCGTATGATATATATTTCATATAAATTACATTCTGGGTACAACTTTATCAAACATTTAATACACATTTTGTTACGAATTTTATTACACATTTTGATTCATATAGAACTTGCTAGTTCTTTGGAACAAATGATATACGTTCATGTTCACGTCAACGGCGAAGAACATCTCTGAGGCAAGTATTTTGGACATGTGTGTAGAGCTTAACTTTTGAGCACACATAGACCAAGTACCATTGTGCACCACACACAGACGTCGAGAGGAACAGCAATCAATTGAATTTTACATATGCGATTAAATGTGTCATCGCATCCTGACAACTCAATATTTTATTCAGTTCAGTAGTCACGGTAAACAGCACACTAAGTTGGGTTAACCGTGGGATGTGCTTGGACTATGTCGTTATTGCGCCGCTTGTTCACAAAACAATTGCGCTACTACAATAATTTCCGTAGTATATTATTATAAGTGTCCTACCGCTCTAATTATAAGTGTCCTACTGTTATAATACATAGTTTATAATTCTATCAGGGTTATGTAACTTTTAATTATCATGTTGGCAAGCCATGTCCACGTATGTTCTCAAATCGTGTCATGCAGGCAATATCGTGAGTTGGACCCAGCTCCGTACACCCGACTAGGGTCGCTATCCCTGACGCTAAATTCTTTTATAGCTAACGTCAGATCAGCCCCTTTCATCTCCGCTAACTGCCCTATCAGCCACAAGTTGTTCCGACTACCTACCTACGGTTCCATTTTTTAACACCGAATATTCATAACGTTCCTCAGTCACACCAGTCACTGTCATTTCTGCCAGTGACATTCTGCCTAAACTCATTTCCAGCCACGTCAGAATCAGCCACGAGGCGTACTATTTAACTGGTTATCACTTTAATAAAACTTTTTCTACCCAACCTAACCTAATCTAGGATGTAAGTGTTTCTAACCTGCGAGGCAGAGGTACGTATTTCTAACCCGCGGGGAAAACATACGTATTTTTCTAGGGTACGTAATGCCGTTTTTTTAGCGTTTTTTATTGAAGTTTCATTAAAGTGATATCTAGTAGGTTGGTACGCCTGTTTAGGTGTAAAGACAGTGGCAGATGAGACAGTTGCAGAATTTGAAGTGACGGAAAATGCGTGTGGGCTGAAACATCGTTTAGGTAGAAAACACGTGAGATGATTTTTTTTTAGCGTTATGACAGTGTACGGCCATGACAGTGAGGTGAAGTGAAGTGGCGATGGTGCCCGTGTGCGGAAATAATTTTAGCGCGAACGCTGGGCTCCCCTCCCATCTACTTGTGTGATGTCACGTCTGCCCAAACTTTCCAGATGCCGGCTTATTGTGCCCTCGTAAGAGCTAATTGCCGCCGCCACCTACTTGCGATAACTTTCGATGTCAAAGGACTTGCTCGAAATAAAGCAGTTACGATGTTTATATAACGGTAGCTACATAGCGATATCAAATTAAGCGGTATTTTCTTTATCATGATACCTTTTGCTCATACAGATATTTGATAATGAAAGCGCATGTCGGTAGATAGAATTATTCTCAGTATTAGAACGTGGCTACAATGACTTTTAAGTCTCAGAGACGCACAAGATTTTCAAGTAATGGCAACAAGAGAATAGGAAGGGCATAAATAAGAAGGAAGTTAATTAACCTCATGAACTGATAAGTATATTAAAGTTATTGTACAATGCAAAAACAAACCTATTGGCATTGGGAGGGGAGGGGGATTAATCTAAATTGTGTGGTTTCCTCTGGAGGCCATGACTAGAAGGTGATGAACATGTAGCACCATTGTTGCGGCTCTGGCTTGAACATGTGATCAAAGAATCGCGCCTTCTGCCTTGACGATTGCTCAATTCGGGGCACATTAGAAACTCATGCTAGGATCCGTTTCATTTTTATCTTGTTCCTATGAACCCCAATCAGTGGTGCTCCCCGAGTAGTCTGGCTGGGCCCCCGGGAACAGAGCTGAGGAATAATTCCTTTTGTTACAAGGAGTAAGGTCACTTTTTTAAGACCTCTTTTAAGTTCACCCTCTAAAGCCGCAGGCAACAATTTTTGCCTTTAATTGAATAGAAAGTTTGGGCTCAGTCTGGTACCCACGAGTCTAGTTAAGTACTCAGCATAAATTGTTATTAAAATTAAAGAATGGAGGGACTGTCTCCGTTGAGTGGTAATGACGCACCATATTTTAAAATTGGATGTTATGGAATTTAATTATTAAATGGAATTCCAATTTAATCAATTATAACACTGTACTATGATGTATGTGTGGAATTGTGAGATTCAGCAGTGCTCATAGGGAATACATACCTGCTGAAATTCTTCTCTAGCTGACATAAAATACAGTCAGACTTGGCTGCCACATGGTTTATGACATTATTTATCTTACGAAATGTATATCAGTTACCAAAATATGTTTAGCTAGCATTAAGCATAAAGCTAGAAAAGGGCATTCTTAATCTAAGATTGCGTTCAAATATTTATATTTTGTCTACCCATATTACACAAATTACAATAATCAACAAATCAGGCCACATCACATTCAACCTGGTGCTTTACTCTAGACTGACCAGTCCACAAATTGGCAACGTGAGGTGATTCATAAATAATCCACCAACATATTTATATACATGTTCATATGCATATTATAGGCCCCCCCCAAATGCTTAAAAAGGAACTGTTAATGAAAGCTAATACAAACTGGAGAACTTACCCGGTGTTTGTGGCAGGCAGACTCATTAGGCCACGCACTAAGAAAATGTGTAGGGAAGAGTGTTTTGGTTGTCGATGCCCTGCCGCAGGCTTACACGATGTTGTCACTAACGGAATAGTTTAAACTAGTTTTGTCTGAAACTTAAATTTTAGATATGTCGGCTCCCATGATTTGGTCTATTTGAATGGGCGCCAATGAGCAAGATAATGCTTACCAGTCTATCTTAATACCAATTGTAGGGACACTTGTCCTCTACAAAATAACCATCGCGGCCACATTAGATCTATCCGGAACCGTTTCGATCCAAGCATGACAAAACGTTTTTTGAGTCACATATCCAGCATCATTCATCCAAGCAAGCTATTTGCCGTCAATCAAAACACTAATGTTTCGATCATAATTATATATGTATTTCATCTCATAACTAAATTCTAGCATTTATAACTGTAATTGCTCTAACATCATATATTTCATTCCCTCGAACATAATATAAAAATATCTCACATCCAAGTTATGTGTATTTATACAGTCGCACATCGTCACTTGTAGTGGATTGTCTCCCAATAAGAATAAACAAAATTTCCTTTACAAAACATGCAGGGCAATATTGTGTAGCTATTCTGTCCAGAATGTACAGTATTTGCCCACTCAAATGTATATAAATGTATATACTTACACTCAAGTTTTCTTAGCTCAACTGTTTAACCAAGAGCGTAAACGCGCCCGCGTAATTACTTAATATTGAAGCAGGCGTCAAGTTAGCAGAGAGCTATATTATAATCTTTGGTGTTTTTGTAGATATGCGATTACGGGTTGAAAGACTTAATTGGTGTTAGATTAGGAATTGCTGAGCGACCGATGATTTAGCCCCGAGACCGTTCTGAATGCAGTTTGGAAGGCTTTGAACCCCAGGTCTGTTGAGATAATGAGTGGGGATCGTACCTCAGCCACGAACCGCCCTGAAGCTGGTCGTTTGAATTTTGAGGTTACTTAAAAAATAGCCTAAACATGAATAGGGATGTCGTCACTTTATAAGGATAGCACATAAATATTGATAAACGAGTTTGGTTACTTTCTCTTCCTTTGTATCTTTATTGGGTTCAAAAACCCATATCATGGGAGGTGAAATGAGATAGGCGAACACCGGTAGTGATGGCGAATGCAGCGTTCCTTAATGTGGGTACCACCGCTTGATGTGTTGGTGCCAAGTGCTGGGCTACAGGCCGATAGGATGGTGATTGGGTTAAGTCTGAGTATTAGGTAGTTATTTATAACACGATTTGACTAAAACTGCACTGGTTGTGTACTATGATAGGATGTGGACGAAAAAAGCGCGGAAGACCTTGAGGTTCTCTTTGATTTTTCTGCAAAAAATGTTTCCACTTATGTGTTGCAATTGAATATATGTTATCTCGAAGATTGTGGATGATATTCATTAAAAATTTCAGTATGTGGGTGTAGCTGCAGCCGCAAACGGACATTGCTTATCTTTGCGAGCTCTGCAACCTCCGTTGCAAAAATGCAACTGGACCTGCAACGCGAGATGCTAGGCTTTGATTGTGTTGTTGCATCTCCTAGTATTGGTTTATAACTAGGCAGTCATTGATATATTGTTCATCAGACAACTCATACAAAGACATTCATGGTGCATTCCCATTCCTTTCATCCGAACTGTTCGTGATCATCCATTTACTCTCTCCATTCATGCAATTGGCAATTACCAATGGTCTGTGAGTGGCTAAGTGTGTTGCATCAATGTCTGTTGACGTATTACTAATTGTTTGCTACATACTATGTATTTGCCACTCTATATTTGATAGGATATACATTGGCACCGTGGCCTCTACAACCCAAATTTTAAATTTACTATTAATTTATTAACTTTTATATTTTGAATCTATCGACATATATACACGGATGATGGTACTGAGGTAGTAGGGCCAATAGCGGGACGATTGGCCGCTGTAGAACCTACGCAGACTTGTACTTGAATTGAGGAACTACGTTAATTCATTTTTTAATTACTCACTGCTAGAACATGCCGTATTGTTCTAATGATTCTGGTAAGTCAGCATTGAACTTCAATTCTTGTACGTCTTTTTGTCAGTAAGTGCATCGATGGCGGTTACTACTGCAATCCGCTGTAGCAGCCAGCTCATGCCTCAGTGCTGCAAGAGACATCACAACGAGTGGATCCCTAGCTGATTTGAGCTCCAAGGTGACCACATTTCGGACTCTGCCCCACTCCAGTCAGAGGCCGTTATACCAACGCGCCCCAAGGTGTCCACATTTCGGACTCTGCCTCATTCCAATCAGAGGCCGTTCAACTAACGAGCCCCAAATAAGGCCGTGCAACTCCAAACATTCACCAAAAAGCACCCCACACATCAACCGTGCAATATCCACTCTACCTCTCACACGCCTAATGCCTTTCAGGAATACCGATCCAACTCATCATCCACGGCTGAAACATGCCGTGCACTAGCCCACGCACACATTACGTCACCACTATGGGGTCAAGATTGGATTCATTGCTCGCGTCAGCCCCAGCAGTGCGTGTTTACGCCTGACTTGCCTCAATACCGTCCATTTCGGCGTACTCCGAAGACTCAAGCCCCGAGGAAGTCAGTCGCCGCTACTAATCAGCTGGCCGTATAGCTAGCGCAAGCGATGCTATTGCCATCCATGTTGCCTCGTTGGTTTCAGCCCCCATTTCGGACGCCGAGTCCGAGCCTAACAACTCTAGCAAGTTTAATCAACCTTTCAATCAATTCCACCAACTAAACCGTCTTGGTACCTGTGCTTTCGACCTCAATACTGAACTGAGTGAATGCGTTTGTATAGCCCCTCTAGTTTAGAGAGTATATGTCATGTCCTTTTCATTTCATTTCATCCAACATGCAATCTGTGTATCCTTTACTCATTGTCGCAATATTATTTTCAGTTTTTCCCTCACTCACTTGCCGCAATATTTAGTTCAGTATTTTTTTACTCATTGCCGCGACAATGTTCGTCGACTTATATGCCGGTACTAGGAAGTGCTTCTTGTCGCCAACCATTCCTTGTATAATCGCGGTCAACCAACATGTGAAGAGGACCCCCAGCCTCCAGTGCTGGACCTGGAGGACAAGAGCACTGCTTTTCCTGCCCCTAGATTAAGGTCGCAATATTCTTGGCGTAGCTGCCCTTTATTGATTGATTGTTCTTTTCAATAATTAAATCAAAATTTCAAATCAATTTCTCCTTTCCCTTCATGATTACTTCGCTATTAGTCAAAGTCAAATTCGATGTAGCTACCTACTTGCATAAGGTCATACACGTTAATTATAATTTTTTACGTAGCTACGGTAACTGTACAATAATGATGATTATAAGTAAATGAACAATTATGTAATCCCAATTAATTTCTGGCTACAAGCGCCGATATTAAACTTAAATATTGAAATTGTTCCGAAAATCTTGCAAACCCTGGCTGTAGCAAGTCCCGACATGCGATTCCAGAATCCCTCTCCGTTACACATATGGTTAACACGAAGTGCTCGATCCGAATCTTAGATAATCAAAACGCCACTAGTAAGTCCACCTCCGATGACAAGGCGTTTGCCTCCATGTGTTGACCCCAAAACCAGCTTCGTAGGCCAATAAGTGAGTGAGATAGCACGTAACCCTTCTTATTGAGAAGTGTATGGTAGCAGTGACAATTCGCCGTGTTGATATTGTTTCGCCGAAAGTGTTAACTAGAAAAGCACAAGATGCCAGTGCCACCGCATCACGTATCACGTAGTATCGTAATTTCCCCCGTTCGTATTCAGACCAAGCTTCACCACATACAGCTCAGATGATTCAGGATAGCCTCACAGGTTCTTAGGTAAATCTTTTCCAATCCAGTGTCTTGTCATCCTGTGATTTAATGGGATTCGACATCTAGTCTACGCCATGGCCTGCTTTAGGAGTTCACCAATTCTGGAAGGGAAGAAACCGTATTCAAAATGCCATTATTAGAAACCAAGAGTGTCCCCCTTTGTTTTTCCATTCTAAATGTTCAACAATGTTTGTAATATCCGTCTGTTGCATGTCAAGTTTACTTGTTAAAGCCCCACATGGGCGAGTGATTACCTGGATGCGTCATCCCACGTTCCGCAGATAAGCTGAAGTTCGCTATTGCAAACTTACCTCATATTGTGTCTCATCCTTGTTTTTAGACCTACATTATGGGCATTTTTTCCTTCATTTGGCAGCCTAATTGATATCATAATGAAACCCTTTATTGGGTATTCGGGTAACTACCTGCTTCGTCTTGTCACGACCCGTTGAAATTGTCATGGCCATGTAGGCGCAAAATTTTAGACGTCTATTCCAATTTAGGCTGTCTCATTTGGTGCCACACCATAACAGGTGTAGTAGCTGTACACTATCACCCAGCTTGTTTCATTTCACCTAATTTGGATAATTTCCAAGTCTCTCATCCTTTGTCGATTAGTAAGCAGATAAAATAGTTACCCTGAGCAGAGGATTACAGTCAGTAGTCTTCCCTCTGAGAAGCGGTGTATAAGCCATCCAAAGGTTAATATTTCTGAACCACTCGCTTACAACATGTCTATATCCAAGTGTCATGCCCCTGATCAAACATTCACTGCCCCTGATCAAACATTCCTTTCATAAACATTGTCTTAGCTAGACAAGTGTTAGCTACTAATATTGAAGCTGCTTGCTCGTTATGATCTTTCACGAGCCTAGCGTTGATAGAACCATAAGTCTACTTACTAATCTGGTCGGCTAGTCACTCGCCATAAAATCAAACTGAAAAGTTTGACTTCTACTGTAAACTTGTAGTAACGAGACCAACTGCACATTGGTATGCATGGAAGGAGTGGGCTGTGTGAAGTAGTAGCGAGACCAACTGTACATTGGTATGCATGGAAGGAGTGGGCTGTGTGAAGTAGTAGCGAGACCAACTGTACATTGGTATGCATGGAAGGAGTGGGCTGTGTGAAGTAGTAGCGAGACCAACTGTACATTGGTATGCATGGAAGGAGTGGGCTGTGTGAAGTAGTAGCGAGACCAACTGTACATTGGTATGCATGGAAGGAGTGGGCTGTGTGAAGTAGTAACGAGACCAACTGTACATGGGTATGCATGGAAGGAGTGGGCTGTGTGAAGTAGTAACGAGACCAACTGTACATTGGTATGCATGGAAGGAGTGGGCTGTGTGAAGTAGTAACGAGACCAACTGTACATGGGTATGCATGGAAGGAGTGGGCTGTGCGAAGTAGTAACGAGACCAACTGCACATTGGTATGCATGGAAGGAGTGGGCTGTGTGAAGTAGTAGCGAGACCAACTGTACATTGGTATGCATGGAAGGAGTGGGCTGTGTGAAGTAGTATCGAGACCAACTGTACATGGGTCTCCATAAAAGGAGTAGGCTGTGTGAAGTAGTAGCGAGACCAACTGTACATGGGTCTCCATAAAAGAAGTAGGCTGTGTGAGGTAGTAACGAGACCAACTGTACATGGGTCTCCATAAAAGGAGTAGGCTGTGTGAGGTAGCAACGAGACCAACTGTACATGGGTATGCATGAAAGGCTTTTCATTGCAATGGCATAGACCAAGCCATCCCTAGTCTCAAATGATTTCTCCTTCGTAATAATTTTTGCGAATAATGACCTCTTCTCGGTCAGATCACCGGCTTCTTCAACAACACCTCATCTTTCAGAACCAATAGCTCCCAAAGATTTCACCTCAGACATAACCCTAGTATCTAACTATCTTTGTGCGGTCAGTGTTCAAGCTTCCGAACATCTCTCCTAGATTAGAACTCCAGTATCGAAATATTTTCGGTCACAACCCTGGCTTCCCGAGATGTCTCCTGTTATATCTCTTCGATCAAGCTCCTAAAGATTTTTGTAAGGTTAGGGTCCTAACTCCCAAATATCTTTCCTAGGTCAGAACCATATCTTCCAATGACTATGGCTTCCAAAATTTCTATCATGGTTCCCATTTTTTTTTCGGCTAGAGCCCTAACTTTCAAAGTTGTCTCCTCGATCAGGACCATACCTTCCAAATATATTTCTACTGTCAGAACCCTAGCTTCCAGAAATGTTTCCTTGATCAGAACCCTAGGTTCCAAAAATTCCTCATCAGTCAGAACCCTAGCTTCAAAGATATCGTCTTCCGGAGGTCACTAAGTGCATTTGGCCACAACCCATCAGCAAGCAACATCGTTTATAGAGGCCTAAAGTGAGTTTCCAGCTTACTTTCAAAGATACACGAGACCAAACGAGGTATTGAAGGACAGAAAACTATTTCCTGATATCATGTATGTCATGGAAAATATTCATGAGGCCATGAGGTCAGGTCGGTATATTTTTTTGGCTGGCTTATATTTAACAACTAAAATCGTTGCATTTCATTTAGCTTCCGTCTATCTTTGAGATCATGCATTTCCACCTCACCCGGCGTTCTCTTCGTTCCCCTCTATTTCAAACGATATGAGCACACAGATACGTAAAATGGTATCAACCTGTTTGCTTTCAGGTTCATATAAAACAAAGGGTCATATTTACTATTAATCTGCACAGATCCCCGGAGTTGGATAAATTCAGTCTAAACTTATTTTTTAACTAAAATAAAATACCCAGCAGCAAATATTTGTGCGAAAGAAAGCAAAATAAGTATGAAATAAAAATATTTTAATAAATCACTAATCAAATTACAATGCTCAAAATACGATAAAATCACAAATAGCAAGGTGCTACGAGGGATTAGATGAGATCCTCAACTGAAATTAGATAGCAAAAGAAACTAGACCGCTCGCTGCAGCTGGTCGATCATGCCACCCAGCATCGTCAGCCACATGTAAAAATAAATCAGATTTGTCGGCCGCCATTACATTAATTCGGATTATTACAAATTAAGCTCGAATTACTTAGGGAACTTCTTCTACAGGCGTCATGTTGTTCACACATATCGTGCGACAAAAAGTTGTACATTTATAAAAACATTCCACAATATCTATCCCACGATGTATCTCATGGTATTAAGACAACACAATTTACAATATACAATATTCTGTTATTCAAAACTTCGTTTCAGAAGGAAAAATTTTGGATTAACAATTATGTTTTTTATTAGTTCATTGAACACTCCATGGAAGCTTCTATATTATGAATAGCGTGACATAATTACATCATAACTGTAGGGCGAGAGACCAACAAGTCATCATTTGTGGGACTTTTGTATTGTAAAATATTCGAGTTTAGGATACGACTTCCATTGGATTCCAGTAAAGCGCAAGAGTTTCTTCTATGTACGAACCTTTCTCTGCAATGGAAGCTAAAAACAATGTTGACGGAGAGACGAATGAAATTAAATTTTCATTTATTTGTAAACAATCTGATCGAATCACTCAATGATATATTTATTATTCAACAAGAGCATCAAAAACATGTATAAGCAGAATATAATTAACATGGTGAAGTGTGTTATCGGCTTGTCTTATTATTAGCACGCGTGAGTGGGACATAAAATGGTACCTACTTCCCATTCAGGAATTATCCTTTACAAAATATATGACTCAAATATGAACCGGATTTAGACATAGGATACTCTAACCATGTAAGGCGACATTGTAAATAGGTAGTGGAGTTGTGAATGACATTGGAATGTTTTTTTAATGCGTCCAGTAGGCCTCGAACAGATACCTATATCATTTATTTACTGAGGCCTCCGAAGATAGGATGACTTCTGGCCCATCCTTGCTTGTCACGGGTTGTGGCATCCAACCATAATACTGCCGCCTCCAGCCCCTGCTGGAGTTTCGGCCTACCCCCTACAATAGATTTGATGTAAAACTCCGAGTTGAGAGGCTTAAAAGGCAATTGATCGTTCAAAGTGTTAACCCGTTGACCCATTAGAAAAAGTATAAACCTGGAACAGTAATGATTTAGATCTTTAACGCCTGGATCTGCCTGAGCGCTTTCTTCCAAAGGATTACTAAGCGAAACAAGTGGAAGAGTTTACTGAACGCGTTTGAGGCTTTAATGCATTTTTTCTACCATAATAAACTTTGAATCGATGTTTAATGCTTAGTCGATTAACACAAAGCCACTGTTTCTACGATATAATTAGTTTTTAGGAGAACTAATAATTTCATCGCCGATCCGGCTAAGTAGGAACAATTTAGACATGTTATGGGAGAATCTTTCTATTTGACCTACTCTGATAAACATGTCTATTGCATCTGAGTGAAATTGTTAGTCGAAAACGTGATGATTTTTTTTCTGTAAACATTTTGCAAGCACCGCATGGCGTAACGCACATTTCTATATTTTGCTCATCAAAATGCTCTGAATCCATTATAATGTCTTACTTTGTCAATCTTCAGTATTCTATATTCCTCAAATAGTTTCATCCTCGCAAAAGCTCACAACAATTATTTGGAGCACAAGCAAACTGTATCTCTGCATGGTCGGGTAAACTCTTGATGGTCTGGGAAACTTTGATTTCACACTTGTCAAGTAGAAATAACTTACAAGTGTATGATCAATTATTCAATGCTTCAATGAGGGATAGTTTAGGCTTGCACAAATGAAATTACATATAATAAGTATATCACTGGAATATTTGTATAATGAACCCTTATGAGACAGATAGAGAAATTTAACGATGAGAATGAGTTTGAGTTTTCTAGTGGAGTCCGCTCAATTTTTGCGATAAATACAACGAGTTTATTGAGATTTCAATTGGATAAAACCCATTTGAACAGAAAGTGAGTCTATTGAAAGATGCCCTAAAATAAGACACTCAAGTGTTCTATAAATAGGCCCAACTTGATACACACTCTAGCGTGTAATGAGTAATCACTCAATTTGCTCATGTGCGTGAGTTGATTTCTCTTACGCACATTGACGAACAAAGCGTTTATTCATTTCGCGACTTAGAAAAAGTAGACAGAAACGAAAAAAAAAAAAAAAATCAGCGCCCTCCCCCAGTCAGACAATATAAGTACAATTTAGACATGCTACACATAACAACCCGCCAGGGGGGCTGACATGGGATAATCGTTTACACATTTAGCCATGTTCGATAAACACTTGTGTTTATCACTGTGTTAGTAGTAATAGACCACGCATAACGCAACAGTATTTTACCACCCAACTACCGTCTACGAAAAGTGCAAGAATCCAGAGGGAATAATGCAAGGATCTAGAGGGAATAGTGCAAGGATCCAGAGGGAATAGTGCAAGGATCCAGAGGGAATAGTGCAAGGATCCATAGGGAGTAGTGCAAGGATACAGAGGGAATAGTGCGATGACGCATTCATCTCTGGCGCAAACGGTAAAACATCATTCGTCATCTCTACAAATGACTCCCTCTGCCTCAGTCCTTCCGAGGTCGCAGAGAGGCCCAAGACAGTCATACAACGTTCTCTGCCAAGCTATAGGGGAAGAAATCGATTGGGTTTGGGTAATAAGTTGGCAATCAATTGGTTTTTGTGTAATCAATTGGTTTGATATTTCATACATTTTAGGGTATGCAACTAGTGGTAAATGTTCAAAACAATAGTAACCGGATATGAAAACCGATGAATTGTGCTGCCAGAACAGTTATTTTGATCACAGAGGAGTTAAAATCTGCGAATGACTTCCCGAAAATTATCAGAGTGAAGTGTAGATGGTCATTCAATTTTTTTTTTTAAAACGACGGAATTCAAAAATGCATTCCTCTTATCAGATTTACTGACATTTCGTGATGAATGTCAAATTTTGACTTATTATCAATAATTTACCTCGTATTATTTTACATCCATTCATCTACTCAATAGTACACTCTGCCATGAATAATATTGAGTGAACATTTAACGCCACTTCGGAGTTCATCGAATTCGAAATTCGAATTTATAATATCGAGGGAATAACGAATAATTCGGTAATATTTTGATGGACTGCACACATCAAAATCTCAAGTGTTAGCATTACCGGGGCCTCAGCAGGCTTTATAACTGGTAGTACAGAAGCCTGCTCTGAATGATCAACGCATTGACTAATTGTTTGCGCCATCATTGGGATGTAATCAAACACGCTTGACAGATAAGAGAGCCGACAAAAGGACTCATTCACCTGATCGACATACAACATTGGCCTGACCCTGACGAGCCGCTACCAGGCAGAGGTAAGC
>SDVV010002850.1:0-22248 GCA_016164225.1 Gammarus roeselii
GTTGTTCTAGTTGTTTCAGTTGTTTTAGTTGTTTTAGTTGTTTTATTTGTTTTAGTTGTTTTAGTTGTTTTAGTTGTTATAGTTGTTCTAGTTGTTCAGTTATTTTGGTTGGTTAAGGTGCTTTAGTTGCTCTAGTTGATTTAGTTGTTTCTGTTGTTTAGTTGTTTTAGTTGTTATAGTTGTTGTAGTGGTTTTATGTGTTTTAGTTGTTCCGGGTGTTTTTGGTGCTTTAGTTGTCTCAGTTATTTTAGTTGTTCTATTTGTTATAGGTGTTATAGTTGTTTTAGGTGTTTTATGTATTTAATGTGTTCTAGTCGTTTTAGTTGTTCGAAGAATTTTAGTTGTTTCAGGTGTTCTAGTTGTTTTATGTGTTCTAGTTGTTATAGGTGTTTAAGTTGGTTTAGATGTTCTTGTTGTTGTAGGTGTTTTAGTAGTTATAGGTGTTTTAGGTGTTATGGTTGTTTTAGGTGTCTCAGTTGTTTTATTTGTTTCAGTTGTTTTAGTTGTTTTAGTTGTTTTAGTTGTTTTAGTTGTTCAGTTGTTCAAGCTGTTTAATTGTTTTAGGTGTTTTAGTTGTTATAGTTGTTTGGTGGTTTTAGTTATTTATAATTGTTTTTGGTGTTTAAGTTGTTGTAGGTGTTCCAGGTGTTATAGTTGTTTTAGTTGTTTTAGTTGTTGTAGTTGTTATAGTTGTTTTAGTTGTTTTAGTTGTTTTAGTTGTTATAGGTGTTTTAGTTTTTCAATGGGTTTTAATTAATTTAGTTGTTTAGTTGTTATAGTTGTTTTAGTTGTTTTATTTGTTCATAGTTGTTCTAGTTGTTCTAGTTGTTTCAGTTGTTTTAGTGGTTTCAGTTGTTTTAGTTGTTTAGTTGTTTTAGTTGCTTTAGTTGTCTCTGTTGTTTTAGTTGTTTTAGTTGTTTTAGTTGTTTTAGTTGTTAAGTTGTTTTAGTTGTTTTAGTTGTTTCAGTTGTTTTAAATGTGTAGTTGTTTTAGTTGGGTTAGGTGTCTTAGTTGCTTTAGTTGTTTAGTTGGTTTAGTTGTTATAAATGTTTATATTGTTTCAGTTGTTATAGTTGTTATAGTTGTTTTAACTGTTCTAGTTGTTATAGTTGTTTTAGTTGTTTTAGTTGTTCTAGTTGTTATAGGTGTTTAGTTGTTTCATATGTTATAGTTGTTTAGTTGTTTTAGTTGTTTTAGTTGTTTTTTAGTTGTTTTAGTGGTTGTAGTTGTTCTTGTTGTTATAATTGTCTAGCTGCTTTAGTTATTTTTAGTTGTTTTAGGTGTTAAGTTGTTGTAGGTGTTATAGGTGTTTTAGGTGTTTTAGGTGTTTTAGTTGTTTTTAGTTGTTTTAGTTGTTCCAGTTGTTTTAGTTGTTAAAGGTGTTTAAGTTGTTTTTGGTGTTTTAGTTTTTATAGTTGTTTTAGTTGTTTAGTTGTTTTAGTTGTTTTAGTTGTTTTAGGTGTTGTAGTTAGTTTTGTTGTTTTAGTTGTTTTAGTTGTTTTAGTTGTTTTAGTTGTTTTAGTTGTTTTAGTTGTTATAGGTGTTTTAGTTGTTTTAGGTGTTCTAGTAGTTTAAGTTATTTTGGTTGTTTTAGTTGTTTGCAGTTGTTTTAGTTGTTTAAGTTGTTCTAACTGTTTTAGTTGTTATAGTTGTTTTAGTTGTTCTCAGTTGTTTTAGGTGTTTTAGTTGTTGTAGGTGTTATAGGTGTTTTAGGTGTTTTAGTTGTTCATAGTTGTTTAAGGTGTTTTAGTTGTTGTAGGTGTTATAGGTGTTTCAGGTGTTTTAGTTGTTTAGTTGATTTAGTTGTTGTAGTTGTTGTAGTTGTTTTAGTTATTCGAGTTGTTTTAGTTGCTTTAGGTGTTATAGCTGTTTTCGTTGTTTTAGTTGTTGTAGTTGTATTAGTTGTTTTAGTTGTTTCAGTTGTTATAGGTGTTTTAGTTGTTGTAGTTGTTTAAGTTGTTTAGTTGATATAGGTGTTCTAGTTGTTGCAGGTGTTTTAGTTGTTCTATTTGTTATAGTTGTTATAGTTGTTTTAGTTTTTTAGTTGTTATAGTTGTTTAGTTGTTATAGTTGTTTTGAATGTTTTAGTTGTTATAGTTGTTTGAGTTGTTTTAGTTGTTTCAGTTGTTATATGTGTTTTAGTTGTTCTAGGTGTTATAGTTGGTTCAGTTGTTTTGTTGTTATAGGTGTTTTAGTGGTTTTAGGTGTTTTAGTTGTTTCAGTTGTTTAGTTGTTCTAGTTGGTTTAGTTGTTTTAGTTGTTTTAGTTGTTTTAGTTGTTCTAGTTGTTCTAGTTGTTATAGTTGTTTCAATTTTTTTAGTTGTTGTGGGTGTTTTAGTTGTTTAAGGTGTTCTAGTTGTTTTAGGTGTTATAGATATTTAGGTGTTATAAGTGTTTTAGGTGTTTTAGGTGGTTTAGGTGTTATAGTTGTTTTAGGTGTATCAGTTGTTTAAGGTGTTTTAGTTGTACTAGCTGTTTTAGTTGTTATAGGTGTTCTAGGTGTTGTAGTTGTTCTAGGTGTTCTAGCTGTTTTAGGTGTTCTTGTTGTTCTAGGTGTTATATTTATTTTAGGTGTTATAGTTGTTTCATTTTTTTTAGGTGTTTTAGTTGTTTTAGTTGTTTAAGTTGTTTTAGTTGTTTAAGTTGTTGTTGTTGTTTTAGGTGTGTTAGTTGATTTAGGTGTTACAGGTGTTTTAAATGTTTTAGTTGTTTCAGGTGTTATAGTTTGTTTTAGTTGTTTTAGGTGTTTAGTTGTTCTATGTGTTTTAGTTGTTTTAGTTGTTTTAGTTGTTTTAGTTGTTTTAGTTGTTCTAGTTGTTTTAGTTGTTATAGTTGTTATAGTTGTTTTAGTTTTTAGTTGTTTTAGTTGTTTTTAGTTGTTTTAGGTGTTATAGTTGTTGTAGGTGTTTGAGGTGTTTAGGTGTTTTAGGATTTCTGTTGGTTTTATGTGTTTTATTTGTTATAGTTGTTTTAGTTGTTCTAGTTGTTCTAGTTGTTATAGGGTTTTTAGTTGTTTTAGGTGTTTTAGTTGTTCTAGTTGTTTTAAATGTTGAAGTTGTTCTAGTTGTTATAGGTGTTCTAGTTGTTTCAGGTGTTTTAGGTGTTTAAGGTGTTATAGTTGTTTTAGGTGTTATAGTTTTTTTAGTTGTTATTGTTGTTATAGTTGTTTTAGTTGTTTTAGTTTATATAGTTGTTATAGGTGTTTTAGTTGTTTGGTTGTTATAGTTGTTTTAGTTGTTCTAGTTGTTGTAGTGGTTTTAGTTGTTTTAGTTGTTTTAGTTTTATTAGTTGTTTTAGTTGTTTCAGTTGTAATAGGTGTCTTATTGTTTTAGGTGTTTAAATGTTTCAGTTGTTTAATGTGTTTAAGGTGTTGTAGGTGATTTAGTTGTTTAAGTTGTTTTAGTTATTTTAGTTGTTATAGTTGTTTTAGGTGTTTCGTTTGATGTAGTTGTATTAGTTGTTTTAGTTGTTTTAGTTGTTTTAGTTGTTTAAGTTGTTTTAGTTGTTATATGTGTTCTAGTTGTTTCAGGTGTTTTAGTTGTTTTAGTTGTTTCAGTTGTTATAGTTGTTTTTAGTTGTTTTAGGTGTTTAGTTGTTTAGTTGGTTAGTCGTTTTAGGTGTTCTAGTATTTTAGGTGTTTTAGTTGTTGTAGTTGATTTAGTTGTTATAGTTGTTTTAGTTGTTATAGTTGTTTAGTCGTTATAGTTATTTTAGGTGTTTTAGTTGTTATGGTTGTTCAAGTTGTTATAGTTGTTTTAGTTGTTATAGGTGTTTTAGTTGTTTTAGGTGTTATTGTTGTTTTAGTTGTTTAAGTTGTTTTAGTTGTTTTAGTCGTTTAAGTTTTTCTAGTTGTTATAGGTGTTTTAGGTGTTGCTGTGGTTTCAGGTGTTTTAGTTGTTTCAGGTGTGTTAATTGCTTTGGTGTTTTAGTTGTTTTAGGTGTTTTAATTGTTATAGTTGTTTCAGTTGTTTAGTTGTTCTAGTTGTTTTAGTTGTTTTAGTTGTTGTAAGTGTTGTAGTTGTTGTAGGTGGTGTAGGTGTTTTAGGTGTTTCAGTCGTTTTAGTTGTTCTAGTTGTAATAGGTGTTTAGGTTGTTTTAGTTGTTTTGGGTGTTCCAGTTGTTATAGGTGTTTTAGTTGTTTAGTTGTTTCAGTTGTTATAGATTTTTTATTTGATTTAGGTGTCAAGTTGTTTTAGTTGTTATAGTCGTTTCAGGTGTTGCAGTTGTTTTAGTTGTAATAGTTGTTTAGTGTTTTTAGTTGTTCTAGGTGTTTTAGTTGTTCTAGTTGATATTGGTGTTTCAGTTGTTCCAGGTGTTATAGGTGTTTTAGGGGTTATAGTTGTTGTAGGTGTTATAGTTGTTTTAGTTGTTATTGTTGTTTAGTTGTTTTATTTGTTCTAGTTGTTATAGTTGTTTTATGTGTTTTAGTTGATTGGTTGTTCTAGTTGTTTTAGTTGTTCTAGTTGTTTTGGTTGTTAAAATTGTTTAGGTGTTTTGGTTGTTCAAGGTGTTTTAGTTGTTTAAATTGTTTAGTTTTTTTAATTTTTTGGTTTTTCTTTGTTGTTTAAGGTGTTATAGTTGTTTTAGGTGTTATAGGTATTATAGGTGTTCTAGGTGTTTTAGGTGGATTAGGTGTTATAGTTGTTATAGGTGTAATAGTTGTTTTAGGTGTTCTAGTTGTTTTAGGTGTTTTAGATGTTCCAGGTGTTCGAGTTGTTTAGGTGTTTTAGTTGTTTTGTGTGTTTTAGTTGTTTTAGGTGTTTTAGTTGTTTCAGGTGTTTAAGTTGTTGTAAGTGTTTTAGGTGTTTAATTTGTTTTAGGTGTTTTAGCTGTTCTAGGTGTTTTAATTGTTTTATGTGTTCTAGGTGTTCTAGTTGTTCTAGGTGTTCTAGTTGTTATAGGTGTTCTAGTTGTTTTAGGTGTTATAGTTATTTTAGGTGTTATAGTTGTTTCAGTTGTTTTCGGTGTTTTAGTTGTTATAGTTGTTTAAGTTGTTTTAGTTGTTTCTAGTTGTTGTAGTTGTTTTAGGTGTTTTAGTTTTTTTAGGTGTTATAGTTGTTTAGTTGTTCTAGTTGTTTCAGTTGTTATAGTTGTTCTAGTTGTTTTAGTTGGCTTAGTTGTGTTAGGTGTTGTAGTTGTTATAGTTGTATAAGTTGTTTTAGGTGTTCTAGTTGTTATAGGCGTTTTAGTTGTTTAAGTTGTTTTAGTTGTTTTAGTTGTTTAAGTTGTTTTAGGTGATTTAGTTGCTAAAGGTGTTTTAGTTGTTCTAGGTGTTGTAGGTGTTTTAGGTGTTATAGGTGTAGTAGGTGATATAGTTGTTTAGGTGTTTTAGTTGTTCTAGGTGTTTTAGTTGTTTTAGGTGTTTTAGTTTTTATAGGTGTTTAGGTTATTTATGTGTTTAGTTGTTTTAGGTGCTTTGGTTGTTCTATGTGTTATAGTTGTTGTAAGGTTTTTTTATTTGTTTAGGTGTTTTAGTTGTTTAAGATGTTTTAGTTGTTTTAGTTGATTTAGTTGTTTTATTTGTTTATAGTTGTTTCAGGTGTTCTAAAACAACTATATGTTGTTTTAGTTGTTATAGTTGTTATAGTTTTTCTAGTTGTTTTAGTTGTTATAGTTGTTATAGTTGTTTTAGTTTTTCTAGTTGTTTTAGTTGTTTTTAGCTGTTTTAGGTGTTATAGTTGTAGTAGGTGTTTGAGGTGTTTAGGTGTTTTAGTTGTTTTGGTGGTTTTATGTGTTATATTTGTTATAGTTGTTTTAGTTGTTATAGTTGTTTTAGTTGTTATAGGTGTTTCAGTTGTTTTAGGTGTTTTAGTTGTTCTAGTTGTTCTAAATGTTGAAGTTGTTCTAGTTGTTATAGGTGTTCTAGTTGTTTCAGGTGTTATAGGTGTTTTAGGTGTTATAGTTGTTCAAGTTGTTATAGTTTTTTTAGTAGTTATTGTTGTTATAGTTGTTTTAGTTGTTTTAGTTGTTATAGTTGTTAAAGGTGTTTTAGTTGTTTGGTTGTTATAATTGTTTTAGTTGTTCTAGTTGTTGTAGTGGTTTTAGTTGTTTTAGTTGTTTAGTTTTATTAGTTGTTTTAGTTGTTTCAGTTGTTATAGGTGTCTTAGTTGTTTTAGGTGTTTAAGTGTTTAGTTCTTTTAGGTGTTCAAGGTGTTGTAGGTGATTAAGTTGTTTAAGTTGTTTTAGTTATTTTAGTTGCTATAGTTGGTTTAGGTGTTTCAGTTGTTGTAGTTGTATTAGTTGTTTTAGTTGTTTTAGGTGTTCAAGTTGTTTTAGTTGTTTTAGGTGTTTTAGTTGTTTCAGGTGTTTAGGTTGTTGTATGTGTTTTAGATGTTTTAGGTGTTTAATTTGTTTTAGGTGTTTTAGTTGTTCTAGGTGTTTTAGTTGTTTTATGTGTTATAGGTGTTCTAGTTGTTCTAGGTGTTCTAGTTGTGATAGGTGTTCTAGTTGTTTTAGGTGTTATAGTTATTTTAGGTGTTATAGTTGTTTCAGTTGTTATAGGTGTTACAGTTGTTATAGTTGTTTAAGTTGTTTCAGTTGTTTTTAGTTGTTGTAGTTGTTTTAGGTGTTTTAGTTGTTTTAGGTGTTATAGTTGTTTAGTTGTTTTAGTTGTTTCAGTTGTTATGGTTGTTCTAGTTGTTTTAGTTGGCATAGTTGTGTTAGGTGTTGTAGTTGTTGGAGTTGTATAAGTTGTTTCAGGTGTTTTAGTTGTTATAGGCGTTTTAGTTGTTCAAGTTGTTTTAGTTGTTTTAGTTGTTTAAGTTGTTTTAGGTGATTTAGTTGCTAAAGGTGATTTAGTTGTTCTAGGTGTTGTAGGTGTTTTAGGTGTTATAGGTGTACTAGGTGATATAGTTGTTTTAGGTGTTATAGGTGTACTAGGTGATATAGTTGTTTTAGGTGTTTTAGTTGTTATAGGTGTTTTAGTTGTTTTATGTGTTTTAGTTTTTATAGGTGTTTAGGTTGTTTAGGTGTTTAGTTGTTTTAGGTGCTTTGGTTGTTCTATGTGTTATAGTTGTTGTAAGGGGTTTTATTTGTTTAGGTGTTTTAGTTGTTTAAGGTGTTTTAGTTGTATTAGTTGATTTAGTTGTTTTATTTGTTTATAGTTGTTTTAGGTCTTCTAGTTGTTCTAGTTGTTTCAGTTGTTTTAGTTGTTCTAGTTGTTTTTGTTGTTTTAGTTGTTTTAGTTGTCATAGTTGTTTAAGTTGTTATAGTTGTTTTAGTTGTTTTAGTTGTTTTAGTTGTTTTAACTGTTATAGTTGTTATAGTTGTTTTCGTTGTTTTAGTTGTTTTAGTTGTTTTAGTTGTTATAGTTGTTTTAGTTGTTATAGGTGTTCAGTTGTTTTAGGTGTTTTAGTTGTTTCAGTTGTTTTAGTTGTTATAGTTGTTTCAGTTGTTTCAGGTGTTTTATATGTTGCAGGTGTTTTAGTTGTTTCAGGTATTTTAGTTGTTTAAGAGTTTTAGTTGTTTTAGGTGTTTATGTTGTTTTAGTTGTTTCAGTTGTCTAGTTGTTTTAGTTGTTTTAGTTGTTTAGTTGCTCTATGCGTTTCAGTTGTTGTAGGTGTTTTAGGTGTTATAGGTGTTTAGTTGTTTAGTTGTTCTAGTTGCTATAGGTGTTTAAGTTGTTCTAGTTGTTTTGGGTGTTCTAGTTGTTATAGGTGTTTTAGTTGTTCAGTTGTTTTAGTTGTTATAGATGTTTTGCTTGTTCTAGTTGTATAGTTGTTTCAGTTGTTATAGTTGTTTTAGGTGTTTTAGTTGTTTAGTTGTTTAGTTGTATTAGTTGTTTTAGTTGTTTTAGTTGTTATAGGTGTTTTAATTGTTTCAGGTGTTTAAATGTTCTAGTTGTTTTTGGTGTTATAGTTGTTTTAGTTGTTTTGGTTGTTAGAGTTGTTACAGTTGTTTAAGTTGTTATAGTTGTTTTAGTTTTTTAGTTGTTTTAGGTGTTTCAGTTGTTGTAGTTGTTTTAGTTGTTTTAGGTGTTCTAGTCTTTTTAGGTGTTTTAGTTGTTGTAGTTGATTTATTTGTTATAGTTACTTAATTGTTTTAGTTGTCTAGTTGTTATAGGTGTTGGTTGTTTTATATGTAAAAGTTGTTTTAGTTGTTTTAGTTGTTTTAGTTGTCTTAGTTGTTTAGTTGTTTAGTTGTTTTAGTTGTTTTAGTTGTTTTTTAGTTGTTTTAGTGGTTTTAGTTGTTCTAGTTGTTATAGTTGTTATAGTTGTTTAAGTTATTTTTAAATATTTTAGGTGTTTAAGTTGTTGTAGGTGTTTTAGGTGTTTTTAGGTGTTATAGTTGTTTTAGTTGTTTAGGTGTTTTAGTTGTTTTGGTTGTTATAGTTTTTTTAGTTGTTATAGTTGTTATAGGTAATTTAGTTGTTCTAGGAGTTTTAGTTGAGTTATTTTAGTGGTTTTAGTTGTTTTAGTTGTTTTGGTTGAATTAGTTGTTCTATTTGTTATAGTTGTTTAATTAGTTTTAGTTGTTTCAGTTATTTTGAGTTGTTTTTGGTGTTTTAGTTGTTGTAGGTGTTCTAGGTGAATTATGTGTTTCAGTTGTTTTAGTTGTTTTTAGGTGTTATAGTTGTTTTAGTTGTTTTAGTTGTTTTATTTCTTATAGGAGTTTTAGGTGTTTCAGTGGTTTTACGGATTTCAGTTGTTGTAGGTGTTTTAGTTGTTTGGTTGTTCTATGTGTTTTAATTGTTTTAGCTGTTGAGTTGTTATAGGTGTTATAGTTGTTTAAGTTGTTCTAGGTGTTTCAGTTGTTGCAGGTGTTCTAGTTGTTTAGGTGTTTTAGTTGTTTTGGGTGTTTAAGTTATTCTAGGTGTTCTAGTTGTTGTTGGTGTTTTAGTTGTTTTTAGGTGTTATAGGTGTTCTATTTGTTTTAGGTGTTATAGTTGTTTTATTTGTTTCAGTTGTTTTAGTTGATTTAGTTGTTTTAGTTGTTTTAGTTGTTTAGTTGTTAAGGTGATTAATTGTTTTAGGTGTTTTAGTTGTTCTAGGTGTTTTAGCTGTTTTAGATGTTCTAGTTGTTTAGGTGTTTTAGTTATCTCTAGGTGATATAGTTTTTTTAGTTGTTTTAGGTGTTTTAGTTGTGTTAGTTGTACTAGTTGTTTTAGTTGTTTTAGTTGTTTTAGGTGTTTAGTTGTTTCATGTGTTTTAGTTGATTTAGTTGTTTTAGTTGTTTTAGTTGTTTTAGTTGTTTTAGTTGTTTTAGTTGTTTTAGTTGTTTTAGTTGTTTTAGTTGTTTTAGTTGTTTTAGTTGTTCTAGTTGTTCAAGTTGTTCTGGTTGTTTTAGTTGTTTTAGTTGTTTCTGTTGTTATTAGTTGTTTTAGGTGTTATAGTTGTTGTAGGTGTTATAGGTGTTTTAGGTGCTTTTAGTTGTTTTGGTTGTTTTAGGTGTTTCAGTTGTTATAATTGTTTAAGTTAATATAGTTGTTTTAGTTGTTAAAGGTGTTTTAGTTCTTTTAGGTGATATAGTTGTTCTAGTCGTTATAGTTGTTTAGTTGTTCTAGTAGTTATAGGTGTTTTGGTTGTTCCAGGTGTTATAGGTTTTTTAGGTGTTATTTTTTTTTTTAGGTGTTATAGTTGTTTAGTTGTTACAGTTGTTTAGTTGTTTTAGTTGTTTTAGTTGTTATAGTTGTTTTAGGTGTTATAGTTGTTTGTGTTGTTATAGTTGTTTTAGTTGTTCTAGTTGTTCTAGTTGTTAAAGGTATTTTAGGTGTTTTAGTCGTTCAAGGTGTTATAGTTGTTTTAAGTTGTTTTAGTTTTTTTAGTTGTTTGGGTGTTATAGTTGTTTAAGGTGTTTTAGTTGTTCATGGGTTTTTAGTTGTTTTAGGTGTTCTAGGTGTTTTAGTTGTTCTAGGTGTTATAGTTGTTATAGGTGTTCTAGTTGTTTTAGGTGTTATAGTTATTTTAGGTGTTATAGTTGTTTCAGTTGTTTTATGTGTTTTAGTTGCTATACTTTTTAAGTTGTTTTAGTTGTTTCGGTTATTTATAGTTGTTTTTGGTGTTTTAGTTGTTGTAGGTGTTTTAGGTGAATTATGTGTTTCAGTTGTTTTAGTTGTTTTTAGGTGTTATAGTTGTTATAGTTGTTTTAGTTGTTTTATTTCTTATAGGTGTTTTAGGGGTTTCAGTGGTTTCAGGGGTTTTAGTTGTTGTAGGTGTTTTAGTTGTTTCCGGTGTTTTAGTTCTAGGTGTGTTAGTTGTTTCAGGTGTTTTAGTTGTTTAGTTGTGTCAGTTGTTTAGTTGTTTAGTTGTTTTAGTTGTTTAGTTGTTCTATGTGTTTTAGTTGTTCTAGCTGTTAAGGTGTTATAGGTGTTTTAGTTCTTTAAGTTGTTCTAGGTGTTTCAGTTGTTGCAGGTGTTCTAATTGTTTAAGTGTTTTAGTAGTTGCTGGTGTTCTAATTGTTTAAGTCTTTTAGTTGTTTTAGGTGTTCAAGTTATATCAGGTGTTCTAGTTGTCGTTGGTGTTTTAGTTGTTTTTAGGTGTTATAGGTGTTCTAGTTGTTTTAGGTGTTATAGTTCTTTTATTTGTTTCAGTTGTTTTAGTTGTTTTAGTTATTTTAGTTGTTATAGTTGTTTTAGTTGTTTAGTTGTTTAAGGTGATTATTTGTTTTAGGTGTTTTAGTTGTTCTAGGTGTTTCAGCTGTTATAGGTGTTCTAGTTGTTGTAGGTGTTTTAGTTATTCCTAGGTGTTATAGTTTTTTTAGTTGTTTTAGGTGTTATAGTTGTTTTAGTTGTTATAGTTGTTTAGTTGTTTTTAGGTGTTTAGTTGTTTAGGTGTTTTAGTTTAGTTGTTTAGGTGTTTTAGTTGTTTTAGTTGTTCTAGTTGTTTAGTTGTTAAAGTTGTTATAGGTGTTTAGTTGTTCAAGGTGCTATAGTTGTTTTAGTTGTTTTAGTTTTTTTAGTTGTTTGGGTGTTATAGTTGTTTAAGGTGTTAGAGTTGTTTTAGGTATTATAGGTGTTATAGGTGTTTCCGGTGTTTTGGGTGGTTTATGTGTTATAGTTGTTTTAGGTGTATTAGTTGTTTTAGGTGTATTAGTTGTTTTAGGTGTTATAGTTGTTTCATGTGTTTTAGTTGTTTCAGGGGTTCAAGTTGTTGAAAGTGTTTTAGTTGTTTTAGGTGTTTAAGTTGTTTTAGGTGTTTTAGTTGTTCGTGGGTTTTTAGTTGTTTTAGGTGTTCTAGGTGTTTAAGTTGTTTTTTGGTGTTTTAGTTGTTCATGGGTTTTTAGTTGTTTTAGGTGTTTTAGGTGTTTAGTTGTTCTAGGTGTTTTAGTCTTTTTAGGTGTTCTAGTTGTTTTTAGTATAGTTATTTTAGGTATTATAGTTGTTTCAGTTATTTTTAGTTGTTCTTGGTGTTGTAGTTGTTTTAGGTGTTATAGGTGAATTATGTGTTTCCGTTGTTTTAGTTGTTTTTATGTGTTATAGTTGTTTTAGTTGTTTTAGATGTTTTATTTCTTATAGGTGTTATAGGTGTTTCAGTGGTTTCAGGGGTTATGGTTGTTGCAGGTGTTTTAGTTGTTTCAGGCGTTTTAGTTCTAGGTGTGTTAGTTGTTTCATTTTTTTTTGGTTTTTAGTTGTGTCAGTTGTTTAGTTGTTTAGTTGTTTTAGTTGTTCAGTTGTTCTATGTGTTTTAGTTGTTATAGCTGTTAAGGTGTTATAGGTGTTATAGTTGTTTTAGTTGTTCTAGGTGTTTCAGTTGTTGCAGGTGTTCTAGTTGTTGTTGGTGTTTTAGTTGTTTTTAGGTGTTATAGGTGTTCTGGTTGTTTTAGGTGTTATAGTTATTTTATTTGTTTCAGTTGTTTTAGTTGTTTTAGTTGTTTTAGTTGTTTTAGTTGTTTAGTTGTTTAGTTGTTTAATGTGATTAATTGTTTTAGGTGTTTTAGTTAATCTAGGTGTTTTAGCTGTTTTAGGTGTTCTAGTTGTTGTAGGTGTTTTAGTTATTTCTAGGTGTTATAGTTTCTTTAGTTGTTTTATGTGTTATAGTTGTTTTAGTTGTTATAGTTGTTTTGTTGTTTTTAGGTGTTTTAGTTGTTTTAGTTGTTATAGTTGTTTAGGTGTTTTAGTTGTGTTAGTTGTTTTAGTTGTTTTAGTTGTTTTAGGTGTTTAGTTGTTTTATGTGTTATAGTTGTTTTAGTTGTTTTAGTTGTTTTAGTTGTTTTAGTTGTTATAGTTGTTTTAGTTGTTCTAGTCGTTCTAGTTGTTCTAGTTGTTTTAGTTGTTTTAGTTGTTGCTGTTGTTTTTAGTTGTTTTAGGTCTTATAGTTGTTGTAGGTGTTATAGGTGTTTAGGTGTTTTAGTTGTTTTGGTTGTTTTAGGTGTTTCAGTTGATATAATTGTTTTAGTTGTTATAGTTGTTATAGTTGTTATAGGTGTTTTAGTTCTTTTGGGAGTTATAGTTGTTTTAGTTGTTTAGTTGTTCTAGTACTTATAGGTGTTTTAGTTGTTCCAGGTGTTATAGGTGTTTTAGGTATTATTGTTTTTTTTAGGTGTTATAGTTGTTTAGTTGTTACTGTTGTTTAGTTGTTTTAGTTGTTTTAGTGTTTATAGTTGTTTTAGGTGTTATAGTTGTTTGGTTGTTATAGTTGTTTTAGTTGTCCTAGTTGTTTTAGTTGTTGAAGTTGTTTGAGATGTTTTAGTCGTTCAAGGTGTTATAGTTGTTTTAGTTGTTTAGTTTTTTTAGTTGTTTGGGTGTTATAGTTGTTTAAGGTGTTCGAGTTGTTTTAGGTGTTATCGGTATTATAGGTGATTCAGGTGTTTTGGGTGGTTTATGTGTTTATGTGTTATAGTTGTTTTATGTGTATTAGTTGTTTTGGGTGTTTTAGTTGTTTTAGGTGTTATAGTTGTTTCTGGTGTTTTAGTTGTTTCAGGTGTTTAAGTTGTTAAAAGTGTTTTAGTTGTTTTAGATGCTTAAGTTGTGTTAGGTGTTTTATTTGTTCATGGGTTTTTAGTGGTTTTAGGTGTTCTAGGTGTTTTAGTTGGTCTAGGTGTTCTAGTTGTTTTATGTGATTTAGTTGTTAGAGGTGTTTAGTTGTTCTAGGTGTTGTAGGTGCTTTCCTAGGTGTTATAGTTGTTTGTGGTGTTATAGTTGTCAAGGTGTTTTAGTTGTTCAGGTGTTTTAGTTGTTTTAGGTGTTTAAGTTGTTTAGGTGTTTTAGTTGTTTAGGTGTTTTAGTTGTTTCATGTGTTATAGTTGTTCCAGGTGTTATAGTTGTTTTAGGTGTTTTAGTTGTTTAATGTGTTATAGTGGTTTTAGTTGTTTGAGTTGTAATAGTTGTTTTAGTTGTTTTATTTGTTTATTGTTGTTTTTGGTGTTCCAGTTGTTCTAGTTGCTTCAGTTGTTTTAATTGATTTAGTTGTTTTATTTGTTGTAGTTGTTTTAGTTGTTTTAGTTGTTTTAGTTGTTTAGTTGTTTAGTTGTTTAGTTGGTTTAGGTGTTTTTGTTGCTTTAGTTGTTTTAGTTGTTTTAGTTGTTATAGTTATTTAAGTTTGTATAGTTGTTTTAGTTGTTTTAGTTGTTTTAGTTGTTTTAACTGTTTAGTTGTTTTAGTTGTTTTAGTTGTTTTAGTTGTTATAGGTGTATCGTTGTTTAGTTGTTTTTTAGTTGTTTTTTAGTTGTTCTGGTTGTTTTAGTTGTTCTAGTTGTTATAGTTGTTCTAGTTGTTTTAGTTATTATAGTTGTTCTAGGCGCTTTAGTTGTTGTAGGTTATTTAGGGGCTTTAGTTGTTTTAGTTATTTTAGGTGTTGTTGTTGTTTTAGTTGTTCAGTTGTTTCAGTAGTTTTAGTTGTTATAGGTGTTTTAGTTGTTTTAGGTGTTTATATTGTTATAGTTGTTTTAGTTCTTTTAGTTGTTTTAGTTGTTTTAATTGGTTTAGTTGTTTCAGTTGTTTAAACTGTTTTAGTTGTTTTAGTTGTAATAATTGTTAGTTGTTCATAGTTGTTTTAGGTGTTTTAGTTGTTGTAGGTGTTTTAGGTGTTATAGGTGTTTTAGTTGTGCTAGTTGTTTTAGGTGTTGTAGTTGTTTTAGTTGCTTTAGTTGTTTTAGTTGTTATAGTTGTTTTAGTTGCTATAGGGTTTTAGTTGTTTTAGGTGTTTTAGTTGTTTTAGTTGTTTTAGTTGTTTAGTTGTTTTAGTTGTTTCAGTTGTTATAGTTGTTTTAACTGTTTTAGTTGTTTCTGTTGTTATAGTTGTTTAATTGTTCTTAGTTGATTTAGGTGTTTTAGTTGTTGTAGGTGTTTGAGGTGTTCTAGGTGTTATAGTTGTTTAGTTGATTTATTTGTTTTAGTTGTTGTAAGTGTTTTAGTTATTCTAGTTTTTTAGTTGTTTTAGTTGCTCTAGGTGTTATAGCTGTTTTAGTTGTTTAGTTGTTTTAGTTTTTATAGTTGTTTAAGTTGTTTTAGTTGTTGTGGGTGTTCAAGTTGTTATAGGTACTTAGTTGTTTTAGTTGTTATAGTTGTTTCAGGTGTTTCAGTTGTTTAAGTGTTTTAGTTATTTAAGGAGTTCAAGTTGTTTTAGTTGTTTCAGTTGTTTAGTTGTTTTAGTTGTTTTAGTTGATTTAGTTGTTGCAGTTGTTCTATGTGTTATAGTTGTTGTAGGTGTTTTAGGTGTTATAGGTGTTAAGTTGTTTTAGTTGTTCTAGTTGTTATAGGTGTTTAAGTTGTTTTAGTTGTTCTGGGTGTTCTAGTTGTTATAGATGTTTTAGTTGTTTAGTTGTTTTAGTTGTTGTAGTTGTTTTAGTTGTTTCAGTTGTTATAGGTGTTTAAGTTGTTATAGGTGTTTTAGGTGTTCAAGGTTTTATTGGTGTTATAGTTGTTTTAGTTGTTTTAGATGTTTTAGTTGTTTTAGGTGTTATGGTTGTTGAGGTGTTTTAGTTGTTTTATGTGTTCTAGTTGTTTTAGGTGTTTTAGTTGTTTCAGTTGTTTTAGTTCTTATAGTTGATTTAGTTGTTTTAGTTGTTCTAGTTGTTAAGGTGTTTTTAGTTGTTTGAGTTGTTCTAGATGTTTTAGTTGTTTAGTTGTTATAGTTGTTTTGGTGTTATAGGTGTTTCAGGTGTTTAGTTGTTCTAGTTGTTTTAGTTGTTTTAGTTGCTATAGGTATTTTAGTTGTTATAGATGTTATAGTTGTTTTAGGCGTTATAGTTGTTTAAGGTGTCTTAGTTGTTTAAGGTGTTTAGTTACTTTGGTTGTTTGAGTTGTTTTAGTTGTTTTAGTTGTTGTAGTTGTTTAGTTGTTATAGTTGTCTTTTTAGGTGTTTTAATTGGTATCGGTGTTCTAGGTGTTTTAGGTGTTGTAGTTGTTATAGGTGTTTACTTGTTTTAGGTGTTTTAGTTGTTGTAGTTATTATGTTGTTATAGTCGTTCTAGGTGTTTTAGTTTCTGAGTGGTTATAGTTGTTTTATTTGTTATAGTTGTTATAGGTGTTATAGTTGTTTTAGGTGTTTCAGTTGTTCTAGGTGTTTTAGTTGTTTTAGGTGTTATATGTGTTGTAGTTGTTATATGTGTTCTAGTTATTTTTTAGGTGTTTAAGGTGTTATAGGTGTTAAAGGTTTTCCAGGTGTTTCAGTTGTTTCAGGTGTTGTAGTTGTTTTAGTTGTTATAGTTGTTTTTAGTTGTTTTAGTTGTTTTAGTTGTTTTAGTGGTTTTAGTTGTTTTAGTTGTTATAGTTGTTTCAGTTGTTTTAGTTGTTATAGTTGTTTTAGTTGTTACAGGGGTTTTAGTTGTTATATGAGTTGTAGTTGTTATAGTTGTTTCTATTGTTTTAGGTTTTTTAGTTGTTTTAGGTGTTATAGTTGTTTTAGGTGTTAAAGGTGTTGTGGGTGTTTAGTTGTTTGAGCTGTTTCAGTTGATTTAGTTAATTTAGTTGTTTAGTTGTTTTATTTGTTCAGTTCTTATAGTTTTTTCTAGGTGTTATAGTTGTTATAAATTGTTTTGGTTGTTTTAGTTGTTATAGTTGTTTTGTTGTTTTAGGTGTTATAGTTGTTTGAGGTGTTTCAGTTGTTTTAGGTGTTTAGTTGTTATAGGTGTGTTAGGTGTTATAGTTGTTTTAGTTGTTATAGGTGTTTTAGTTGTTATAGGTGTTTCAGTTGTTTAAGGTGTTTTAATTGGTAAAGGTATTTCAGTTGTTTCAGGTGTTATAGTTGTTGAAGTTTTTTAGTTGTTTTAGGTGTTATTGTTGTTCAGTTATTTTAGGTGTTATAGGTGTTGTAGTTGTTATAGGTGTTTTAGCTGTTTAAGGTGTTTTAGGTGTTTTAGTTGTTGTAGTTGTTTTAGTTGTTATAGTTGTTTCAGTTTTTTTAATTGGTATAGTTGTTATTATTGTTTTAGTTGTTTAGAGTTGTTTTAGTTGTTTATAGTTGTTTTAGTTGTTTATTGTTTTAGTTGTTTATTGTTTTAGTTGTTATAGGTGTTCTAGTTGTTTTAGGTGTTTTAGTTGTTATAGGTGTTATAGATGTTTTAGGTGTTTAAGTTGTTTTGGGTGTTTTAGGTGTTATAGTTGTTTTTTGGTGTTTTGATTGTTAAGGTGTTTTAGTTGTTTTGGTTGTTGTAGTTGTTTTATTTGTTTTAGTTGTTTCAGTTGTTTTTAGTTGTTGTAGGGGTTTCAGTTGTTTTATTTGTTATAGGTGTTTTAGTTGTGGTAGGTGTTTTAGGTGTTTTAGGTGTTATAGTTGTTATGGGTGTTGTAGTTATTTTAGTTGTTTAGTTTTAGTTGTTTTAGGTGTTATAGTTGTTTGAGGTGTTACAGTTGTTTTATGTGTTTTAGTTGTTTAGGTGTTTTAGTTGTTTTAGTTGTTTCAGGTGTTATAGTTGTTTTAGTTTTTATAGTTGTTTTAGGTGTCACAGTTTTTTTAGTTGTTTTATGTGTTATAGTTGTTCTAGTTCTCTTAGTTGTTTTGGTTTTGTTGTTGTTTTTGGTGTTATAGTTGTTATAGGTGTTTTAGTTGTTATAGGTATTTTTGGTGTTCTAGTTGTTTAAGTTGTTCTGGTTGTTTTAGTTGTTTTAGTTGTTTTAGTAGTTCTAATTGTTATAGTTGTTTAGTTGTTTTAGTTGTTATAGGTGTTGTAGTTGTTTTATGAGTTGTAGTTGTTATGGTTGTATTAATTGTGTTAGGTGTTTTAATTGTTTTAGGTGTTATAGTTGTTTTAGGTGTTAAAAATGTTGTGGCCGTCTTAATTGTTTGAGTTGTTCCAGTTGTTTTAGTTGTTTAGTTGTTTAAGTTGTTAAGTTTTTTTAGTTGTTTTAGGACTCAGTGGTTCTTAACCTGGGTTCGATCGAACCCCAGGGGTTCGGTGAGTCGTTTTCTGGGGTTCGACGGGGTGATCTCTACATTGAGAGTTTTGTATTAAATGAATAGTATATGATTGTGGTATCAAGATGAAGGGTTCGATGAATGCATGTATGGAACTTGCAGGGTTCGGTACCACCAAAAAGGTTAAGACACGCTGTTTTAGGTGTTATAGTTGTTATAGTTGTTTTAGTAGTTTAGTTGTCTTAGTTGTTTATAGTTGTTTTAGGTGTTATAGTTGTTTGAGGTGTTACAATTGTTATATGTGTTTTAGTTGTTTTAGGTGTTTTAGTTGTTTAAGGTGTTTTAAATGTTATAGGTGTTTCAGTTGTTTTAGGTGTTATAGTTGTTCTAGTTTTTATAGTTGTTTTAGGTGGTTTTGTTTTTTAGTTGTTCTAGGCGTTATAGGTGTTGTAGTTGTTATAGGTGTTTTAGCTGTTTAAGGTGTTTTAGGTGTTTCAGTTGTTGTAGTTGTTTTAGTTGTTTTAGTTGTTTCAGTTTTTTTAATTGGTATAGTTGTTATAGTTGTTTTAGTTGTTTAGAGTTGTTTTAGTTGTTTTAGTTGTTTTAATTGTTTAGTTGTTTTAGTTGTTATAGGTGTTTCAGTTGTTTAGGTGTTATAGTTGTTTAGGTGCTATAGTTGTTTAGGTGTTGTAGTTGTTTTAGGGGTTTTAGGTGTTCTAGTTGTTTGTGGTGTTTTGGTTGTTTAATGTGTTTTAGTTGGTTTGGTTGTTCTAGTTGTTTTAGTTGTTATAGTTGTTTAGTTGTTTTTAGTTGTTGTAGTTGTTTTATTTGTTGTAATTGTTATAGGTGTTTTAGTTGTGGTAGGTGTTTTAGGTGTTTTAGGTGTTATAGTTGCTATAGGTGTTTTAGTTGTTTCAGTTGTTTCAGTTGTTTTAGTGGTTTTAGGTGTAATAGTTGTTTGAGAGGATTCAGTTGATTTATGTGTTTTAGTTGTTCTAGGTGTTTTAGTTGTTTTAGTTGTTATAGGTGTTATAGTTGTTCCAGTTTTTTAGTTGTTCTAGGTTTAATAGTTGTTTAGTTGTTTAAGGTGTTTTAGTTATTCTAGTTGTTTTAGTTGTTTTAGGTGTTTAAGTTGTTTTTGGTTTAATATTTGTTATAGGTGTTTAGTAGTTCTAGGTGTTTCAGGTGTTCTAGTTGTTTTAGTTGTACTAGTTGTTATAGTTGTTTTAGGTGTTTAGTTTTTTTTAGTTGTTTGAGTTGTTTCAGTTGTTTTAGTTGTTATAGTTGTTTTAGTTGTTTTAGTTGTCATAGTTGTTTAGTTGTTTAGTTGTTTTAGGTTTTTCAGTTGTTTATAGGTGTTTTAGGTGTTCTAGTTGTTATAGGTGTTCTAGTTCTCTATAGGTGTTTTAGGTGTCTTAGTTGTTCTAGTTGTTTTAGTTAATATAGTTGTTTTAGTTGATAATGGTGTTTTTTGTTGTTTTAGGTGATATATTCGATTTAGGTGTTATAGTTGTTTTAGTTGTTTAGTTGTTTTAGTTGTTCTAGTTGTTTTAGTTATCTATAAGTGTTTTAGGTGTCTTAGTTGTTCTAATTGTTTAGGTAATATAGTTGTTTGAGTGATAATGG
Source organism: Gammarus roeselii (assembly GCA_016164225.1). Taxonomy (NCBI): domain Eukaryota; kingdom Metazoa; phylum Arthropoda; class Malacostraca; order Amphipoda; family Gammaridae; genus Gammarus; species Gammarus roeselii. The sequence goes on from SDVV010002850.1 coordinate 18,858, forward strand.
TGTTTTAGTTGTTTAGTTGTTATAGTTGTTTTAAGTGTTATAGTTGTTTCAGGTGTTTAGTTGTTCTAGTTGTTTTAGTTGTTATAGGTGTTATAGTTGTTTTATGTGTTTATAGTTGTTTTAGTTGTTATAGGCGTTATAGTTGTTTAGTTGCTTTGGTTGTTTTAGTTGTTCTAGTTGTTTTAGTTGTTTTGGTTGTTAGAGTTGTCATTGTTGTTTTTTGTGTTATAGTTTTTTAGGTGTTCTAGTTGTCTTAGGTGGTATAGGTGTTCAGGTGTTGTAGGTGTTTTAGTTGTTGTAGGTGTTTCTAGGTGTTTTAGGTGTTATAGTTGGGTAAGTTGTTGTAGTTGTTTTGGTTGTTGTAGTTGTTTTAGTTGTTTTAGTTGTTCTAGGTGTTATAGTTGTTTTAGGTGTTATAGTTGTTCTAGTTGTTTTAGTTGTTTTAGTTGTGTCAGTTGTTGTAGTTGTTCAGTTGTTTTAGTTGTTTTAGGTGTTTAGGTGATTTAGTTGTTTGAGGTGTTATAGTTGTTTGATGTGTTTTAGTTGTTTTATGTGTTTGTGGTGTTTTAGTTGTAGGTGTTATGGTTGTTTAAGGTGTTATAGTTGTTTTGGTTGTTTTAGTTGTTAGAGTTGTTTTAGTTGTTTTAGTTGTTTTTAGTTGTTATAGTTGTTTTACTTGTTTTAGTTGTTATAGGTGTTTTAGTTGTGGTAGGTGTTTTAGGTGTTCTAGGTGTTAGATTGGTTATAGGTGTTTTAGTTGTTTTAGTTGTTTTAGTTGTTTTAGTCGTTTTAGTTGTTTTAGTTGTTTTTAGGTGTTATAGTTGTTTAGGTGATTTAGTTGGTTTATGTGTTCTAGTTGTTATAGGCGTTTTAGTTGTTATAGTTGTTTTAGGTGTTATAGCTGTTTAAGTCTTTTTAGTTGTTTTAGGTGTCATAGTTATTTTAGTTGTTTTAGGCGTTATAGTTGTTCTAGTTGTTTTAGTTGTTATATGTGTTGTAGTTGTTTATGGTGTTATAGTTGTTTCAGGTGTTACAGTTGTTTTAGTTGTTTTAGTTGTTTTAGTTGTTTTAGTTGTTATAGTTGTTTTAGTTGTTATATTTGTTTTAGTTGTTGTAGATGTTTTAGTTGTTTTAGTTGTTTCAGTTGTTATAGGTGTCTAGGTTGTTTTAGGTGTTTTAGGTGTTCAGGTGTTATAGGCGTTTTAGTTGTTTTATGTGTTTCAGTTTTTTTAGGTGTTATAGTTGTTTAGGTGTTCTAGTTGTTATAGGTGTTTCAGTTGTTTTAGTTGTTCTAGTCGTTGTAGCTGTTTTAATTGTTATAGTTGTTTCAGTTGTTTTAATTGTTATAGGTGTTTAAGTTGTTTTAGGTGTTATAGGTGTTCAGGTGTTATATGTGTTTTAGTTGTTTTAGGTGTTTTAGTTGTTTTGGTGTTATAGTTGTTCAGGTGTTTTAGTTGTTTTAGTTGTTTTAGTTGTTTAGGTGTTCTAGTTGTTATATGTGCTTTAGTTGTTTTAGTTGTTCTAGTTGTTCTAGTTTTTAGGTTTTTTAGTTGTTATAGTTAATTTAGTTGTTTTAGTTGTTTCAGTTGTTGTAGTTGTTGTAGTTTTTTTAGTTGATTTAGTTGTTTTAGTTATTTTAGTTGTTATGGTTGTTTGAGTTGTTTTAGTTGTTATAGTTGTTTTGGTTGTTATAGTTGTTTTAGTTGTTTTAGTTGTTTCGGTTGTTTCAGTTGTTTTAGTTGTTTAGTTGTTTTAGTTGTTTTAGTTGTTCTATTTGTTTTAGTTGTTATAGTTGTTCTAGTTGTTTTATGTGTTTTATTTGTTTTAGGTGTTATAGTTGTTTAGGTGTTAAAGTTGATTTGGGTGTTCTAGTTGTTATAGTTATTTTAGTTGTTTTAGTTGTTTAGATGTTTCAGTTGTTTAGTTTTATAGTTTTTTTAAGTGTTTTAGTTGTTCTAGTTGTTACTAGTTGTTATAGTTGTTTTAATTGTTTTAGTTGTTTTCGATGTTCTAGTTGTTGTAGTTAATTTAGTTGGTTTAGTTGTTCTAGTTGTTTTAGTTGTTGTATTTGTTTTAGTTGTTTTATTTGTTTAGTTGTTATGGTTGTTTTAGTTGTTATAGTCGTTTTAGTTGTTCTAGTTGTTTTATTCGTTTTATTTGTTGCAGTTGTTTTAGTTGTTTCTGTTGTTTGTAGTTGTTTTAGTTGTTTAGTTGTTATAGTTGTTGATAGTTGTTTTAGTTGTTTTAGTTTTTTAGTTGTTTTAGTTGTTATAGTTGTTTTAGTTGATCAGTTGTTTTAGTTGTTATAGTTGTTTTAGTTGTTATAGGTGTTTAGTTGTTTTATGAGTTGTAGTTGTTATTGTTGTTTCAGTTGTTTTAGTTGTTTTAGTTGTTTAGTTGTTTTAGTTGTTTTAGTTGTTTAGTAGTTTTAGTTGTTATAGTTGCTATAGTTGTTATAGTTGTTTTAGTTGTTTAGAGTTGTTTTAGTTGTTCTAGTTGTTTTTAGTTGTTATAGGTGATTTAGTTGTTTTATGTGTTTTAGTTGTTTTAGTTGCTTTAGGTGTAATAGTTGTTTTAGTTTTTTAGTCTATTCAAGTGTCATAGTTGTTTAGTTGTTTTAGGTGTTATAGTTGTTCATGTTGTTTTAGTTGTTGTTTTTTAGTTGTTTTTAGTGTTTAGTTGTTTATGTGTTTCAGTTGTTTTAGGTGTTTTAGGTCGTTAGTTGTTTTTTAGTTGTTTTAGTTGTTTTAGTTGTTTTAGTTGTTTTAGTTGTTTAAGGTGTTCTAGTTGTTTAGTTGTTTGAGTTGTTTCAGTTGTTTTAGTTGTTATAGTTGTTATAGTTGTTTTAGTTGTTTTAGTTGTTATAGTTTTTTTAGTTGTTTCAGTTGTTATAGTTGTTTTATGCGTTCTAGTTTTTTAAAGATGTTTTAGGGGTTTTAGTTGTTATAGGTGTTATAGTTCTCTATAGGTGTTTTAGATGTTTAAGTTGTTTAGGTGTTTCAGTCGTTATATGTGTTTTAGTTGTTATATGTGTTCTAGCTGTTTTAGTTGTTCTAGTTGTTTAGGTGTATTAAATGTTATAGGTGTTATGGTTGTTTTAGGTAATTTAATTGTTTTAGATGTTATAGTTTTTTCAGTTGTTATTGGTGTTGTAGTTGCTTTAGTTGTTATAGTTGATTTAGGTGCTATAGTTGTTTTCATTGTTTAGTTGTTTAAGTTGTTTTAGTTGTTTTGGTTGTTTTAGTAGTTTTAGTTTATTTAATTGTTTTTGTTGTTTTAGTTGTTATAATTGTTTAGGTGTTCTTAGTTGTTGAGTTTTTTTGGTGTTTTAGTTATTATAGTTGGTATAGTTGTTTTTGTGGTTTTAGTTGTTATAGTTGTTCTAGTTGTT